>JAODAL010008167.1:0-119884 GCA_025379985.1 Phyllomedusa bahiana | reverse complement strand
GGGAAAAAGCCCCCAAAAAGGGTTTTCCCCGAGAAAATGAGAGTGCCCCTTCCATTTAGAGAGCGTCCACGAGAACTCAATTAAAGGAAGACAATTAAAAAGTTTTATGTAAATATTATTTACGCCAAACAGAAACATAAAGTTCTCAGGTTCTCCGAGGAGAGGTCTGGCACCTCCAGATGGGATCAGCTTGATGGGAACCTCATTATGGGTTCATGAAACCACTCAGCTGAAGGAGTCTCAGGTTTCCTCTAAATCTCTCATCGGGATCCTTCCAGATTCCACTTATATCACCACATATCTCCAGCAATTATCTGTTACTGGCAATGCAGAGGAAATCTATTCAATGGGAAAGAAAATGCAAGGTGGACATCTGGTCTTCTAGTTTTCAGATCAACTCATGTTCCTTCCAGTTCCTCAGTTGAAGTTAACTATACTGTACATTTGCTCAAAGGGAATGTCTAGGATTTGGGTAAATACAGCTGTTTTCTTCTGGATAGTGTCTTTTATTTATAAAAAAAGATAAATTAAAAAAATTCTCTAAAGAGTTTGGACTCCACCAATCCAAAGTCAGACAGATTGTGTGCAAATGGAGAAAATTCAACAACATTATTACTTTTCCCAGGAGTGGTCGACCAACAGAGATGACCCAAAGAGCATGACTTATAAGAGTCTATAAGATCTCAAAGGAACCCAAGGTAGTCTCTAGGCCAGAGTTCCAACCCTATCCTCAAGGTCACACCAACAGGTCATGTTTTCTGGCTTTCCAAGACATTGCATCAGGTGAAGTCATTATTGTCGTGCTTTGCACAGGTGTATCTTATTGTCAGTGCATTCTGTGGGAGACCCTGAAAACATGACCTGTTGGGGCCTTCAGGAGGGAGTTGGGGAACATGCTCTGGCAACTAACCCCTTCTTCACTAATCATTGTTAAATGTTCAGGGTCCCCATCGGGGACCCTTAAAATGGTGTGCATGGCAGGATTGCTAGAAGAAAGCCAATACTCTCCAAAAGAACATTTCTGCCCATCTGCAGTTTGCTACAGATAACCCGGACAAGCCAGAAGCATATTAGGAGAATGTTTTTGGGAACGGATGAGACCAAAATAGAGATATTTGTTTTAAATGGGAAGCGTTAAATTTGGAGATTGGATAACACTCTATTTTAGCATAAAAATCTCATACCATCTGTAACATGGTGGTCGTAGTACTATGGATGATACCAACTATGAACACGGTGGTGGCAATACCATGGATCACACCATCTGTGACACAGTGATGGTGGTAATATCATAGATCATACTGTGTGACACTTGGTGGTGGCAGTATCATGGATTATACCATCTGTGACACACAGTGATGGTAGTATAATAGATCATGCCACCTGGGACACAAGTGGGGATACCATGGTCTAACCATCTGTGACACCACAGTGATGGTAGTATAATGATCATGCCACTGGACAAATGTGGGTAATATCATAGATCATACTGTGTGACACTTGGTGGTGGCAGTATCATGGATTATACCATCTGTGACACACAGTGATGGTAGTATAATAGATCATGCCACCTGAGACACACAGTGGTGGTAGTACCATGGATTATACCATCTGTGACACACAGTGATGATAGTATCAAGGATCATGCCATCTGTGACACACAGTGATGAAACTATCCATTATCATGCCATCTGTGACACACAGTGATGATACTATCCAAAATCATGCCATCTGTGACACATAGTGGTGGTGGTAGTGGTAGTATCATGGATTATACCATCAGGGACACACAGTGGTGATGGTAGTATCATAGATCACACATCTATGACACACGGTTTTGGTAGTATCATGGATTATACCATTTGTGACACACAGTGGTGTTAGTACCATGGGTTATACCATCTATGACACACAGTGACGATAGTATCCAGGACCATGCCATCTGTGACACACAGTGATGATAGTATCCAGGACCATGCCATCTGTGACACACAGTGATGATAGTATCCAGGACCATGCCATCTGTGACACACAGTGATGATAGTATCTAGGGCCATGCCATCTGTGACACACAGTGATGATAGTATCTAGGATCATGCCATCTGTGACACACAGTGGTGGTGGTAGTATGATATATCATGTTTGGGCCTGACATGCTGACCCTGGGCCAGGACAGCTTGCCATCATTGATGGAACTATGAGTTATATGGATTATACAAGCAAATTCTAAATGAAAATGTCATGAACTGAATCTCAAGAGAATGTGGGTCATGCAGCAAATCAACGACCCAAAGTACACCAGACGTTCTACCAAAGAACGATAAAAGAAGAATAAAGTCAACGTTTTGGAATGGCCACGTCACAGTCCTGACCTTCATCCAAAAGAAACGTTGTGGAAGGACCTGAAGCGATCAGATTATAGGAGAAAAACTCCAACATAAAAAAGTGGAAATTGTTCTGTACAGAGGAACGGGCTAAAGTTCCTCCAAGCCAATGTGCAGGGCTCATCGACAATTACCAATAACATTGAGATGCAGGCATTGCTGCACAAGGGGGTCATACCCGACACTGACCGCAAAGGTTCACATACTTTGACCACTCACAGATACGTGATATTTGATCAATGAATGAGACTCATTTATTTGATTTTTTTGGGGTTTTTATCTACTTTTAGGACTTGTGTGAAAATCTGATATAGTTTTAGGTCAAATGTATGCAGAAAATATAGAAATAATTATTTAGGGTTCACAAACTTTCAGGCACTATTCTAGTTCTGTGTTCTGTACACAACTATTTTCCGTTTTACAGTTCAAGTATTGGAGTCCCCAAGTATAGAGCCCGAGATTTTATTGGTTATTAAATCCTTTTGCTTTTAAGGGGAACATCAAGCAATATTTTGCCATTTGCCAAAGGAACCAAAGCTGTTTACTGCTTGTACTGTAGAGAATTCTTCCCAAGTGCATGAGAAGGAATCCCATAAGAATAGACAGAACGATCCGCTGTCACCCCTCCCCGGCCATAAAATAATAAATGACATGATGTGTTACCAACATGAAAAGCGCAGCAGTGAGCACCTCTTTCCTCATAACTAAAAGATTCCATTTCCTTTTAGCTATTGTTGGCCGGCTCGGAAACATTTTGGTTACGTAACTTGTGTCCTGTGTCCAGAAATGGCACAGTGAGGTTATAATGTTGTACCAACCATTATACACAACCCGCGGCACAAGCTGAAGCTCTTGGACCCAGGTACAAATCTGCACCGCCGGCCAATGCATGCAAACCTCCTGGGTGTCCCTGTTATGGAGACACAGTCCCTATTTTTGACCTAAGTCCTCCTGTCCCTCTTTGTTCCTCAATTGTCCCTCGTTTTCACTTCAAAAGTAAACCTGCATCAATAAACTGAGGTTATAGCCCCAAAACTTTGCCCCATCTTCCTAGAATATTAGGCTACAATTTTCATAGTACCATAAAAAATTCTCAATACGATTTTGTACAAATTTGTACATGAAAAAATATACATTTCTCACAATGAACCCCAAGTGTTCCTCTTTGTGCATATGAATTGGTTTGGACTGTGTAGATCCATACTGTCACTATATTACTGTGCAAATACACAGTCAAGTCCCATTATTATGATCATTATATAACTGGCGTGTGCAGCAACTAAAAAAGCTGGGAGTGATTCAATAAGGTCCTGGTAGGTTGTCACAGGTATCTGGAGTAGGGTTAGCAGAGGTGCAGTGACATCCTTGCTCGGGCCCCTTTCACAGTGGTAGCAGGGGTGCAGTGACTCTCTGCTCTGGGCCCCTAACAGTAGGGAAAAGAGGTGCAGTGACATCCTTCTCCGGGCCCTACCAGTGGGTTAGCAGGGTGCAGTGACATCCTCTGCCCCGGGGCCCCAACACGAGGGTTAGCAGGGGCAGGACATTCCGTCTGCTGGGGGGCCCCATACACGTAGGGTTTAGCAGAGGGCAGTGACATCGTTGCTCCCGGCCCCCATACACAGTAGGGTTAGAGAGGTGCAGTGCTTGTCTGCTCCGGGGCCCTCACAGTAGGGTTAGCAGAGGGGCAGTGAATCGTTCTCGGGGGGCCCCATACACGTGGGGTTGCAGAGGTGCAGTGAATCGTCTGCTCCGGGGCCCCAAAAACCCGTAGGGTTAGAGAGGTGCAGGAAATCGTCTGCTAGGCCCCAAAAACAGTAGGGTTTAGGAGGGCCAGGGACCCCTTTGTCGGGGCCATCCACAGTGGGTTAGCAGAGGTGCAGTGAATCCGTCTGCTCCGGGGCCCCATAAACAGTGGGTAGAGAGGTGCGTGACCTCGTCTGCTGGGGCCCCATAAACGTAGGGTTAGAGGGGTGCGGAACCCCGTCTGCCCGGGTCCCAGGGTCGCAGAGGTTGCCCAAAAACATCCGTCGGCTCCGGGGCCCCAACCCAGTAGGTTGGGGAGAGGGGGACAGGGTGAAAATCCGCGCCCCGGGGCCCCATACACATTGGGTTTAGAGAGGTGCAGTGACACCCGTCTCCTCCAGGGCCCCATACAAAAAGGGGTTAGCAGAGGTGCAGTGATTTTTCCTCTGCTGGGGCCCATACCAATTGGGTTAGCGAGGTCAGGACATCCGTCTGCCCCCGGGGCCCCCAAAAAACAGTAGGGTTAGCAGAGGTGCAGTGACACCGTTGCCCCGGGGCCCCCATACCAGTGGGGTTGCAGAGGTTGCAGTTGACATCTTTCCCCCGGGGCCCCATACACAGTAGGGTTAGCGAGGTGCGTGACATCGTCTGCTCGGGGCCCCCATACACAGTAGGGTTAGCAGAGTGCAGTGCACTCTGCTGGGGGGCCCCATACACTTTAGGGTAGCGAGGTGCGTGAAAATGTTGCTCCGGGGGCCCCATACCAGTAGGGTTGCGAGGTGCAGTGAATCCGTTGCTCGGGCCCCCTTTAACAGTAGGGTTTAGCAGAGGTGCAGTGAAATCCTTTGCTCGGGGCCCATACCAGTAGGGTTAGAGAGGTGCAGTGAATCGTCTGCTCCGGGGGCCCCTTTTAAGAGGGTTTAGCAGGGTGCGGACTTTGTCGCTCCGGGCCCCATACCACGTTGGTTAGCAGAGGTGCAGTGAATCGTCTGTTCCGGGGGCCCCCTTACCGTAGGGTTAGCGGGGGTTTCCCCCCTTTGACATCTGGCTGTTCCGGAGCCCATACCACAAGTGGGTTGAGGGGGCAGTGACATCTTTCCCCCGGGGGCCCCCATACAGTGGGTTAGCAGAGGTGCCGTGAAATCTTTTCTGCCCGGGGGCCCTCCACAGTGGTTTAGCAGGGGTGCAGTGAATCCGTCTGCCCGGGGCCCCCATACACAGGGGGTTAGCAGAGGGCGTGAATTGTCTGTTTCCGGGGGCCCCCTACACAGTAGGGTTGCGGGGGTGCAGTGACATCTTCTGTTGGGGCCCCAAAACCCGTAGGGTTACGGGGGGCAAGGACATCTCTGCTCGGGGCCCCATACAAGTAGGGTTAGCGAGGTGCAGGGACATCGTTCTAGGGCCCCTTACACAGTAGGGTTAGCAGAGGTGCATGACATGTCTGCCCCGGTCCTCAGTAGCAGGGGTGCAGTACATCCTTTCCCCTTGGGGGCCCCTACACAGTAGGGTTAGCAGAGGGCAGTGAATTGTTGCTGGGGCCCATTACCAGTAGGGTTTAAAACAGGGGTTGCGTGACTTTTCCCTCTCGGGCCCTAACTGGGTTGCAGGGTTTGGGGTGACACGTTTGTCGGGGGCCCCAAACAAATGGGTTAGCAGGGTGCAGTGACATCCTTGTCGGGGCCCCTTTACACAGAGGGTTAGCAGAGGTGCGTGACCCCGTTGCCCCCGGGGCCCCATACCCAGTAGGGTTAGCAGGGGTTTTCAGTGACATCCGTCTGCCCCCGGGCCCCTAACCCGTTGGGTTAGGGGGGTTTGCAGTGAACCCTTGCCCCCGGGCCCCATAAAGTAGGGTTGAAGAGGTGCAGTGTCATCGCTCTCCAGGGCCCCATCCGGGGGTTTAGAGGGTGTGGGTGAACCCTGCTGGGGGGGCCCCAAAACTTTTGGGTTGGAGGGCATGACTCCCTTTGCTCCGGGGCCCCCTTTTAACAGTGGGTTTATTAAGGTGCAGTGACTCGTCTCCCCGGGGCCCCCATAAAGTGGGTTACCCGGGTGCAGGAAATTCCGTCTCGCAGGGGGGCCCCCTACACGTAGGGTTAGAGAGGGGCAGTGACTCGTTGCTCGGGGCCCCCAACACAAGTGGGGTTAGCAGAGGTGCAGTGACTCTTTTGCCGGGGCCCCATACACAGTGGGTTAGCAGAGGTGCAGTGACAGTCTGCTCCGGGGGCCCCATACAATAGGGTTAGCAGAGGTGCAGTAAATCGTCGCTCCGGGGGCCCTTTCACAGTAGGTTAGCAGAGGTGATGACATCGTCCTCCGGGGCCCCTTACACAGTAGGGTTAGAGGGTGCGTGACATCTGTTGCCCCGGGCCCCAAATGTAGGGTTGCAGGGTGAGTGACATCTGTTTCCCGGGGCCCATAATAGGGTTTGCGAGGTGCAGTGACCGTCTGCTCCGGGGGCCCTACACAGTGGGGTTTAGCAGGGGTTTGCAGTGAATCTGTCTGTTCCGGGGCCCATCACAGTAGGGTTAGAGAGGTGCAGTGAATCTGTCTGTTCCGGGGCCCCATACACGTAGGGTTTAGCAGGGGTGAGGAATCTTCTGCCCGGGCCCCCATACAAGTGGGGGTTGGGAGAGGTGCAGTGACATCCGTCTGCTCCGGGCCCCAACACAGTGGGTTTTTTAGCAGGGTGCAGTGACACCCGTCTGTCCGGGGCCCCTAACAGTGGGGTTAGCAGGGTGCAGTGAAATCCGCCCGCTGGGGGGGGTCCCATCACAGTGGGTTAAACAGGGGTGCGTAATTCTGTTCCGGGGCCCCATACACGTAGGGTTGCGGGTGCAGTGACATCTGTTTTTTCCGGGGCCCCATACACAGTAGGGTTACCAGAGGTGCAGTGACATTGTTGTTCGGGGCCCCATACACAGTAGTTTTTTTGTTAGACATTTTGTCATTTGGGTCATTTTGGAGGTAAAGCGGGGTTCCCGTGTCCTCCACCCTCGAACCCCTTTGTGGGAGGGACGTTCCCCCTTTCCCATCAATGTTTTCGATTATCTTACAGTTTCTCCGTCATTATTCATAATGGCCATTTCCCCACTAAAGGTATTTTTCCCCACAATCAGCCCCCAAAACAGTTCACCAATTTACGCAGTGTGGGAAAAAATTACCGCCCACCCTGCGCCCAAAAGCCAATTAACACTCCTTTCTCCAACTCCGATAAACCTTCCTTATTACCCACTACAGCCCCACTAGGGCTTATGTTTTAGACAGCCTATCACCCCACCTTATAAAACCCACCAAGCCGGGCCCCCTCCCACACGTGACTTCCTTCATGGGGCTCCTCGTTTTGCTGATGTTAACACTGGGAAATGGGTTTGTTTGTTTTGTCCCCTGGTGGCCTCTCTGGCTCAGTGGAGTCTGAATCATTTACTAGTAGCATAAAATCCTCATTACTCTTTCCGTAATTATGAAATATTTTAGACAACATTGAAGTCACCCTCCCATTTTTAAAATGGTAAATTTTACTTTTTAAAAAAAGGTTTGGGTTTTTGATAGGTTTCTGAGAACGGGTAAAAGGGGTTTTCCCTACCACTGGGCACCATTAAAGTTCACCAGTGTGCCGGCCACATATTATTATTATTATTATTTTTTATTATTATTTTTTAAATTTTTTAACATTTTTTTTAAAAGCCCCATTGAGTCCAGGGCGCTGTACATTCGAGGGGGGGGACATACATGATATGTCAAAATGAGTCCCAAAAATTTAACAAAGGGAAAGACTTACAAATGGTACAGAGGGGAAGAGAAAGGGGCCCCGGCCGCGGGGGCTTTCAATCTACCCAAAGGGGGGGGAAAAAGACAGGGGAGAGGGGGGAGACATGTTTGTGGGTTTGTAGTTGGGGGAGGGAGGGTTAATGTTGGTTTTTTAGGTGCTGGGAAAAGATGGGTTTTTTTGGTTGCTTTTGAAGCTGGTGAAAGTGGAGGGGGAATTGATGTGTTGGGGCGTGAGTTTCCCGAGTGTGGGTGAAAAAAAAGGGAGGGAAATTTGGGACGGTTTTTTGTGAGGGAGGATTTTGGGGGGGGGAGCAGAGGAGGAAAGGGCCGTGAGGAGCGGGAAATGGGTGGGGGGAGATATTGGAAATTTTGGGGAGAGGGTATGGAGGGGGGAGTTCCCTGGGGGGGCCCTTTTTGGTCAGGGTTAGCAAATTGGGAAAAGAATTCGCCCGGGCAATGGGAAGCCAGTGAAGGGATTTTGGGAGAGGGGGGAGGCGGGGAGTAGCGAGGGGGAGAGGTGGGAAACGGACGGGCAGCAGAGTTTAGGAAAGGATTGGAGGGGGCGACGGGGGCTGCTGGGAGGCCCCCGGAAAGGGGTTGCAGTAGTCAAGGCGGGGGGGGATGACAAGGGCATGGGAAACCCGCAGTAATTTTGGGTAAGTGTAGCATTCCTGGTGGGTAAGTGATGAAGGGGTTAATCATAGGTGATAAATGTCTGATTGCTCAGGGTCCCAGGACTGGGATAAAGGTCCCCTTATTTTAGGGGGTTTTGGGTTTCCCCTTCTTCCCTCCCTTAAAATCCATGGGACTAACCCATTAAACTTGGGACTTTTCTTCACAGTGCAATAGGGGCTAAAGGGGTATGTTCACACGGCTTAAATCACGGCGTAATTGCACGACGTATTCATAGACATTCATTATTCACGGCGCGGTATATGCTGTGAATAATTGGACATGTGTTAAGTCTCTTATCTCCCGCATATCGGACGTATTGTGCGCGAGCCGCGGAAAGGAGGACATAATCATCGTTCTCATATGAGAGCTGTGGAGTACCGTAATGACAGGGACGTATTACACCCCCGTATTTCGCGCAGTTAACGGCCTGAAAATACGGGGTGTACATAACTGTCCCATGTTTGCGATACAGCCGTGTGAACCAACTAGCCTAATAGAGCAGCAGTGCACATGTTCGATCACTGCTCACATAATACACTTCCTTACTGTATGAGCACAGTGAGGTAACATAGGGGTCCCAGGACTAATACCCCCGGCAATCAAACATTTATATCACCTATCCTGACAATAGGATATACATGTCTATCATGAGAAACCCCCTTTAAAGGGATGTTCCCACCATAGACTTTGATGGTATATTGATAGGATATGCCATCAATGTCTGATAGGTGCAGGTCCCAGAAGTAGAACTCGCACCTATCACAGGAACGGGCCCCGAGAAGTGTCGGCTTAGAATGTAGAGCTGGTCACACTTGCACAAGATTCTCCATTCTGTTCTATGGGAGTTCTGAGTATAGAACACAGCGCTCCCTTGTACTGGAAACTCCCATAGAGCAGAATGGAGAACACAGTGCTCCCTACTGTTACTGGGTGCTCCCATAGAACAGGAATGGGGTACACAGCCATCCCCGCCTTTAATGGAAAACTCCATAGAGCAGAATTGTGTTGCGAAGACACAGCTCGTGTCACACCTGTACTGGGAACTCCCATAGAACAGAATGGAACACAGCACTCCCCTGTACGGGAAAATCCTTATAGAGCTACGATGACGCGGGAACACAGTGCTCCCTTGTACTGGGAACTGATCGCCAATAAGAAGACAGAATGTGGGAAACACAGCGCTCCCTTTGCTTGGAACTCCCATAGAACAGAAGGAGAAGACTCTCAGTGCCTCCCCTGTACTGGAAACCTCTCACATAGAGCAATGAAGTCGGAGAACACAGCGCTCCACTGTACATGGAATCTCCATAAGAGCAGAATTGGAGAAACACAGCGTTCCCCTGTACTGGAACTCCGATAGAGAAGAATGGAGAACACAAGCACTCACGCTGTACTAAGGAAAACTCCCATAGAGCAGAATAAGAAAACACAGCGCTTCCCTTGTACGTGGGAGCTTACCATAGAATCAAGATACTGGAGAGAACACAGCAACTTTCACTGTATCTGGGTACTCCCATAGAACAGAATGTGAGAGAATCACTGCACTTCCTGTACTGGGAATTCCCTATAGACAGAAGGAGAACACAGCGCTTCTCTGTACTGGAAATCATGAGAGTTACAGCTTCGTAGAGAGAATCACAGTGCTCCCCTGTACTGGGAACATCGCATAGAACAGAATGGAGTGAGACTCACGCAGTGCTCCCCGTGTACTGGGAATGACATCATAGAACAGAATGAGAGAACACGTGTAACACGCTGCACTGTACCTGGGAACTCCCCATAGAAACAGAATGGAGAGTCGTCTGTTCTGAGCTGAGACAATCGGGGGTCCTTTCCCGAGAGGTGGGACCTGCACCTATTACACTTTGAACGTCATGAAAGTCTATGGTGGGAACACCTCTCTCATGACTGTAGATAACTAAGGATCTTGGTATTGACCTACTTACTCCAGACTTCAGGGATATTAGATAATAAGAAGTCTTTACATGAAGCTAATGACTCCCTAAGATTTTATGTTATCAGGGAATTCCTCGGATTGCTTGCATATTAATGCCGTAGATTTCTAAACTTTCAATCCATGGACGGCCCTAGACCCAAGACCAACATGATTGCTGATATTAAGCAGCTTCACTACTCGAGACACCTAGGAATATTTGCATTCATCTCTTCCCAAACCTAAATAATCAGTGATACTTAAATTAACTTAGACCACCAGGAATGCTGGCTTTAATTCCTTTTAGCCTTAGACCACCAGGGATGCTGACGTGAACCTTTACCTGCCCTAGACCTCCAGAGATGCCTTCATTTACAATAATCATATCATTCCTTTCATTTATACAGGCGCAAAAAAATTTTTTTAGCATTACTAAGGGGTTTTCTCACTACAAGATTAGCCGTTAACATGAAGGGCAGTTAAATGAGATAAGAGCTTTTTCTATACACCTGTTCATCTAGATTTTACTTTAGTCATGAGATAACATGGGCTCTGAGTGCACACAGGTTTCTTTGGTTACCTGGTTGCCCGACCATAACTTAGTTATCTGATTAGAGCAGGGAGTGATGACACTCCATGGATGGACAGAGCTCTGGAGCAAACTAATTATCTCTAACAAGATTCCAGATAAGCCATTGTTTTCAGTCCTCACAGTACATGGGCTGCTGTGTTTCTGAAGAGATAACATCTACAGCACTTGTCAGGTAATTTTCTCAGCTGAAGCGAATTTATGCTAAGTATCTGCTAAAAAAGCCACCCACAGGGCTGTGGGACAGAGTGTGTGTTAAAACTTACTTTGATCAGCTGAAACAGCCTACCCCTTGTGTGCTAAAAGGGGTTTTCTACCACGCAGTGTGCACACAGTCACAGCCATATTTGTTTCTTTTACTCAGGCTGTTGGTGGGTCTATAGCAGTGATTGTCCGCCCCCTCTCATTTTAGCTTCTCTCTATACACCACCACCCGCTGAGCTGTGGACACTGACAAGTGCAGGGATATCGGTTATCACTTCAGTAACAAAGGTTACATGTTGCTGCGAGGACTGACACAATGGCTTTTCTAGTAAACGAAGCTAGATTTTGTTAGAGATATGCTTGTTTGTCTTCGGAGCGTCAGTCCGTCCATGGGTAGCGCGTTCACGCCTGCTCTAAGCTTTCTGCGATAACTATAGATAACCTGAGTTTTGATCAGGCGATCAGGGTAACCCTTAGAAACGTTCGCTGTACATTCAGAGCACATAAAATGTCTCTTATCTCCTGACTAAAGTAAAATCTATTGACCAATGTATTTAGAAAAAGTCTTCATTTAACTGTCCCTTCATAATGAAAGCTAACCTTCGTAGTGAGAAGACCCCTTTACTTAGACCACCAGGAATTTTGAAACTAAGCACTTCAATACATGAGACCACAAAGGATGTTAGCAATGACCCTTTCACTTCCCTAAAAAACTAAGGGTGATGGGATTGAGCCTATTTGTGTTGCTCAAATAGGTTCCTGTTTGAGACGACACCGGTTTAACTGAACTTGTGAAAAAATGTGGGTCCAAGGCAACCTAAACCCAAACCCTAAATGTAACCCTAATCCTAAACTGGGGGTAGAGTTTGGGGTTTTTACTTCTTTTTAAAGGTCACTTCCAGTCTGACCTCCCATCTGCCCCGGAGTAGACGGATGACCTCCTATTCGATGTTACTTCTGGTTATCATAACATAGGGAATATTGTAACCAAAAGATACGTTGGACCGGAGGCAAAGCTGCACCAGGAGCGCTGCGCAACGGTAATTATTTGTGCGTGCTTTGGAATTTGAATCTGCCCGACCCAGAAATGAAATCCCAATAGGTTGAATTTGTCAAAATCCTAATCGCACACAACACTTACTCTAACTACCTTACACTTCAGTGATACTGGACAATAAAAAGTCTTGATATGAAGCCTTGTCCCCAAGATGACACCTCCTGACTCTGGCGGCAGAGTCACAATTATGTGTCATGGAAATAAAGTGAATTACGGACCCCATCTGCGGCAACAAATTTGTGTACTTACATATGGAGACAAGGGGGCATTTTACTGTAACCCATGATGAACAAAAAATGGGGTCGCTGTACGCAGGGGTGCAGCGGTACGTCGCTACCGGGCCCTGCGACGCTAAGGGGGGCCCCAAATGAAGTTGCTTCAGCCTACATAAGAAGACACCAGTATTGTAAATGGCGCATGGTAACTGGGGGCCCCATGTCACTTTTTGCACTAGGGTTCAAGAGCTTGAAGTTACGTCTCTGTGTCACCCAGCTTTCCAAGAAAGGGATATGACCAAGACATAACTTAATAGAATTTTAATAGAATTTGGTATTAGATTCATTGAGGGGGGGTTGTATTCTTTTGTAATTTTATTTTTTTTTTTGTTTTTTTGTGTTTTGCTTTAAAAGGGATAGGGAATCTAGAAATTCCTCACCTTGTATTTGGACAGCTATTCCAACAGGGTTCATTTCCATTTCGGTTTGACTATCTAGATAGAAGGCCTGTGCGGACAGGACCAGCGTTCTCACACTTTACATCAGGGAGCGTGGAAAGTGATTAATTCCTAACATGTCACAGAAGACGGACCTGACAGCTCCCGACATGAGATAATCCCAGTCCAGAACCAGCAATCTGCAACATATTTAGAATTCCACCCAGTGTGATTGCATTTATAATATCCTGCAAGCAGCTCCAACCGGATTCAGTGCAGTGCATGTTACTCGGGGGTAACTGGGCCATGGTACACTGACACTAGGGGTACAGGATAATACACTGACACTAGGGGTACAGGATAATCTACACTGACACTCGGATACAGGATGTGTTACATCCGTGAATAGCGGGTACAGGATAATTTACACTGAGACACTAGGTTGCGTACGGATTGTATACACTGACACTCAGGTAGTAATCAAGGATAATACACTGAAGCAGTTAGGGGTACAGGATAATACACTGACACTAGGGGTACAGGATAATACACTGACACTAGGGGTACAGGATAATACACTGACACTAGGAGTACAGGATAATACACTGACACTAGGGGTACAGGATAATACACTGACACTTAGGCGGTACAGGTGTAATACACTGGACACTTAGGGGTACAGGTGAAAACAGTATTTTTACTCATAGGTAGGGTTGTGCAGCGATAATACACTGGACCTAGGGGTATCAGGTTAAATTACAACTGTGACACTGGGTACAGGATAATAACACTGGCTCATCACTGGGTGTACAGGATAATACACTGACACTAGGTGGTTACAGGATATTACCACTGACACTGTAGGGGCGCTACAGGATAATACACTGGATACACTAAGTGCGCGCTAAGGATTAATACACTGACACTAGGGTTACAGTATAATACACTGACACGAGGGGTACAGTATAATAAACTGACACTAGGGATACAGGATAATACACTGACACTAGGGGTACAGGATAATACACTGACTCAGGATACAGATCGTATACCACTGACACTCATGTGGACGCGCACAGGATAATGCACTGTCATAAGGATAACAGGATATACATGACACTAGGGGTACTCGGATAATCACTTGACACTCGGTGGTCCGGATAATACACTGACACTTGTGGGGTACAGGGATAATTTACCACTGGATCACCTCGGGGTACAGGATAATACACTGACACTCAGGATACAGGATAATACACTGACACTCAGGATACAGGATAATACACTGACACTAGGGGTACAGGATAATCACCACTGGAGACATCGGGTGTACAGGATAATACACTGACACGTGGGGTACAGGATGTACTCTACACTGGACACTCAGGATGTGCAGGAATAAATACATGAGAGACACTCGGGGTAAGGATAATACATGCCACTGTGTAGTGACTACAGGATAATACATGACACTTGGGGTACAGGATCATACACTGATATCTAGGGATACAGGTATCAATACATGACACTAGGGATACAGGAGATAATACATGATCACTAGGGATATAAGGATAATTACACTGACATAGGGATAAAGGTATAATACTGCTGACCTAGGGGTACAGGAATAATACACTGTACATAGGGGTACAGGAATAATACACAGAACCTCTAGGGGTACAGTGATATTTACAGACTGCTCATCTAGGGGTACAGGAAAAATACACTCGCCACTAGGGGTACAGGATAATAAACTGACACTAGAGGGTACAGGCGCTGATGTATCACTGACACTAGGAGATAAAGGCATAATATACTGTCACTAGGGATACAGATAATACACTGACACTAGGGGTACAGGATAATACACTTGACACGCTCAGGGGTACTGGATAAAATACACTGGACACTAGGGGTACAGGATTAATACACAGACACTAAGGGGTACCTGCGCATAATTGTGTACACTGACATAGGGACTTACCAGGTATAATACACTGACACTAGGGATACAGGATAATACACTGACACTAGGGGTACAGGATAATACACTGACACTAGGGGTACAGGATAATACACTGACACTAGGGGTACAGGATAATACACTGACACTCAGGATACAGGATAATACACTGACACTAGGGGTACAGGATAATACACTGACACTAGGGGTACAGGATAATACACTGACACTAGGGGTACAGGATAATACACTGACACTAGGGGTACAGGATAATACACTGACACTAGGGATACAGGATAATACACTGACACTAGGGGTACAGGATAATACACTGACACTAGGGGTACAGGATAATACACTGACACTAGGGGTACAGGATAATACACTGACACTCAGGATACAGGATAATACACTGACACTAGGGATACAGGATAATACACTGACACTAGGGGTACAGGATAATACACTGACACTCAGGATACAGGATAATAGAGTCCTGACAACTGTCGTGGGTTACAGGATAAGTACATGACACCTCAGGATACAGAGATAATACGCACTGACAACTTTCAGGATACAGGATATATACACTGACACTTAGGGGTAACACCGATAATTACACTGAACACTAGGGGGTAGCAGTGTGTAATAAACTGACAATAAGGATCCTGGATAATACACTACACTAGGGGTACAGGATTCTTTACACTGGACATCTGTCTCAGGATGTACAGGATTACTCTACACTGACACTTAGGGTTGCTGTGCTAATAGTCTACGGCACACTAGGGCATTACTGGATCAATCACGGACACTCGGGGTACAAAGGGTAATACAATGACACTAGGGATACAGGATTGTATACACTGGACAATCTGGATACAGGATAATACTCACTGACACATTGGGGTACTGGTTAATACACGACACTAAGGGAATTACAGGTTATAATACTATCTGACCAATCTGGAATACTGGGATTACTACACTGACTCTTAGGGGTAAGACTAGGTGATAATACACTGACATAGGTGGTACAGGAGTCAATACACAGACACTAGGGATACTGGATATTACACTGACTACTTGGGGTACAGGTACTAATACACTTGACTGTCTAGTGTTACAGGTCTAAATACATGACATAGGTATGTGTGTTAATAGTCATACTGACCACTCGGGGTACAGGATAATACACTGACACTAGGGGTACAGGATAATACACTGACACTAGGGGTACAGGATAATACACTGACACTCAGGATACAGGATAATACACTGACACTAGGGGTACAGGATTATACCACTGGACCCATAAAACTTTTCGGGGCTAAATGATAATTCTACAGGACACTAGGGGTACAGGATAATACACTGGGACATCTTGGGTACGGGAAATACATGACTCTTGGGGTACAGGTTAATACATGAGACACTAGGGGTACAGGATAATACACTGACACTAGGGGTACAGGATAATACACTGACACTCAGGATACAGGATAATACACTGACACTAGGGGTACAGGATAATACACTGACACTCAGGATACTGGGATAAGTACACACTGACACTGGGGAACAGGATAAATGACACTGACACTTGGGGTTACAGGTGATTCTCGTACACTGACACTAGGGTACAGAATAATCACTGACACTAGGGGATGCAGCGATATTACATGACTACTAGGGGTACAGGTTAATACATTCGGGACAATCAGGATACAGGATAATGCACGTGACACTAGGGGTACTAGGATAATACATGTGTATCCACTAGGGGTACAGGATAATACACTGACACTCAGGATACAGGAAAATACACTGACACTAGGGGTACAGGATAATACACTGACACTAGGGATACAGGATAATCCACTGACACTTGGGGTACAGGATAATACACTGACACTAGGGGTACAGGATAATACACTGACACTAGGGGAGTACAGAGGATTCAATACACTTGCACTTGGTGTACAGGATATACACTGACACCGCAGGGAATGCAGATGTAACGTCCACTGACAATAGGGGTCACAGGATATTACATGTCTGAATTCCAGGTTTCAGGATTATACATGACTCTAGGGGTAAGGATTAATACCACTGGACAATCGGATACAGTGAAAAATACACTGACAATAGGGGTGACACTGGTTATGTACACTGACACTAGTGATACAGGATAATACACTGACACTCGGGGTACAGGATAATACACTGACACTAGGGGTACAGGATAATACACTGACACTAGGGATACAGGATAATACACTGACACTTGGGGTACAGGATAATACACTGACACTAGGGGTACAATGGATTATGTACACTGACACTCAGGATACAGGTTTAATGTAACTACTGACAGACTCAGGATAAGGATATACACTGACCTAGGGGTACAGGATAAATACACTTGACACTCAGGATACAGATAATTACACTCGACCAACTAGGGTATCAGATTAATAACCAATGACACTAGGGGTACTGGATATAATCTGAGTCTCTAGGGTATCAGGTTAATACACTGACACTCAGGATGTGTCAGGATGATAATACACTGACACTAGGGGTACAGGATAATACACTGACACTAGGGGTACAGGATAATACACAGACACTAGGGGTACAGGATAATACACTGACACTAGGGATAGAGGGGATGCAATACACTGGACACTCGGGGTACAGGTCTCGATAATACATCTGTATACACTAGGGATACAGGATAATACACTGACACTAGGGATACAGGATAATGTTTCCACTGACCACTCGGGGGTACAGGATAATATCACTGTCCAGACTAGGGATACAGCGATAAATACACTGACACTATGTCGTGTACAGGATTATATCACTTGATTGACTAGGGGTACAGGATAATACACTGCCACTCGTGGGTTACAGGATAATACATGGACACTAGGGGTACAGGATTATATACCACTGAAACCTAGGGGTTAGTCAGGTATAATACACTGACACTAGGGATACAGGATAATACACTGACACTCAGGATACAGGGACTATACGACAGACATAGGGGTAAAGGATAATAGCACTTGACTTGACACTAGGGGTACAGGTATAATACAAATGACACCGTAGGATACAGGATATATACACTAACATTTCGGGGTAGTCACGGATATTACCACTGAACACTAGGGGTACAGGATAATACACTGACACTCAGGATACAGGATAATACACTGACACTAGGGGTACAGGATAATACACTGACACTAGGGGTACAGGATAATACACTGACACTCAGGATACAGGATAATACACTGACACTAGGGGTACAGGATAATACACTGACTCAGGATACAGGATAATACATGCACTAGGGAACAGGAGTAAGAATACACTGACTCGGATACAGGATAATACACTGACACTAGGGGTACAGGATAATACACTGACACTCTGGATACAGGATAATACACTGACACTTGGGGTACAGGATAATACACTGACACTAGGGATACAGGATAATACACTGACACTCAGGATACAGGATAATACACTGACACTCAGGATACAGGATAATACACTGACACTCAGGATACAGGATAATACACTGACACTTGGGGTACAGGGATAAATACACTTGACATTGGAGGTTACAGGATAATACACTGAAACTAGGGGGTACGGATTAAGCACTGACTCAGGGGTACAGGATTAAATACACTGAACACTTGGGGTACAGGATAATGCATGACACTAGGGAGTACCAGGATAATACACTGGAAATCAGGGTACAGGATAATACACTGACACTCGGGGTTCGATAAAGAACACTGACACTCTCCAGGGTAAGGATAACTACACTGACTCACTAGGGGTACAGGATAATACACTGACACTAGGGATACAGGATAATTACAACTACATTTGAGGCGGTACAGGAAATTACACTGAACTAGGGGTACAGGATAAAGTACAATGACACTCAGGATAAAGGATAATACAACTGACATAGGGGTACAGGATAATACAATGACTACTAGGGGTAAAGGATAAAGCTCTGACACTAGGGGTACAGGATTAATACATGAACCACTAGGGGTACAGGATACATACACAGTACATAGGGGTTACAAATAATGCATGACCATTAGGGCGTACAAGGATAATACACTGACCACTAGGGGTTCAGGATATAATGCACTGGGGTTCACTAGGGTACAGGATAATACCTGACACTAGGGGTCAGGATAATACACAGACAACTCAGGATAAGGATAATACACTTGACACTCGGGTACAGGATAATACACTGACACTAGGGGTACAGGATAATACACTGACACTAGGGGTACAGGATAATACACTGACATTCGGGGTACAGGATAATACACTGACACTCAGGATACAGGATAATACACTGGACATCAGGGGATAACTGGATTAATAATGACACTCAGGGGTTACAGGATAATACCTGACTCAGGATACAGTATAATACATGAATAGGGGTACAGGATAATACACTGACACTAGGGATACAGGATAATACACTGACTCAGGATACAGGATAATACACTGACACTAGGGGTACAGGATAATACACTGACTCAGGATACAGGATAATACACTGACACTCGGGGTACAGGATCATACACTGACACTGGGGGTAAAGGAGAATACAAACAGCAATAGGGGGAAGGGATTATAAACTGACACTAGGGGTACAGGATTAATCAACGACATCAGGATAAGTGATAATTACACTGACACTAGCGGGGGTACAGGAATTATACACTGACACTCACGAGTACAGGATAATACACTGCACACTAGGGATAAAGCGGATAATTACACTGACACTAGGGGTAAAGGATAATAACTGACAATCGGGGTAAGGTACAGGATAATACCTGACCACATCAGATACAGGATAATACACTGACACTAGGGGTACAGGATAATACACTGACACTCAGGATACAGGATAATACACTGACACTCAGGATACAGGATAATACACTGACACTAGGGGTACAGGATAATACACTGACACTAGGGGTACAGGATAATACACTGACACTCAGGATACAGGATAATACACTGACACTCAGGATACAGGATAAATACATCTGACCACTAGGGTAACAGGTTAATACACTGACAGGCTCTGGAGTACAGGATAATACACAGACATCTCAGGCTACACGGATAATACATGAACTAGGAGGTACAGGATTAATCACACTGAACTCAGGATTACAGGATAATTCACCCAACACTAGGGATACAGGATAATACACTGACACTATGTCTACAGGATAATACACTGACACTAGGGGTACAGGATAATACACTGACACTCAGGATACAGGATAATACACTGACACTAGGGGTACAGGATAATACACTGACACTAGGGGTACAGGATAATACACTGACACCCTCAGGGATACAGACGGAGTAAACTCTGACACTAGGGGTACAGGATGAATGCACTGGACCACTAGGGATACAGGATAATACCTGACACTAGGGGTACAGGAATAATACACTGACACTTTGGGGGGAGTAGGGGTACAGGATTAACTTACACTGACACTGGCGGTAACAGGATAAATACACTGACATCAGGATACAGGATAATACACTGACATGGGGGTAAGGATAATCATGAACTGGGGGTAAAGGATAATACCTAAAACTCAGGTACAGGATAATACAGAACTAGGGTACGGGATAATACATGCACTAGGGGTCAGGATAATACATGACACTGGGGACAGGATAATACACTGACACTGGGGTAAGGTAATACACGAACACTGGGGTACGGAAAATACACTGACACAAGGGGGTACAGGATAATACATGACATGGGGTACAGGTTACACTGAATGGGGTTTACAGGATAATCCCCCTTGGGATACAGGATAATACACTGACATGGGTCGGAAATTACTGGAAATACACTACATGGGGAAAAGGATAATACACTGACATGGGGGTCAATAATAAAACTGCCCACTGGGGTAAGGATAATAACTGACATGGTACAGGATAATACACTGACTAGGGGTACAGGGCGATTGCACACTGATGTTTGGGGTACATTATAATGACATAAGACTTTGGTTGACATGTATGGACGGGGCTGTGGCAGAAATCTGGCATCTTTTCAGCCCGAGACCTAGCCCCATTCACTATAGTTTTAAATCTCCCGCACGCCAATATCAGGCGCATTACAAAACGCCCGCCATAAATCATACATGTCACCGTTGGGGTATAGGACACTTATTACCAACAATGGTGGAGGGGACATCATGAGTGACCCTAAATCTTCAGCATTATGGGGGCAATGCTCTGCAGCTTCATCCTCTCCTGAATCTCTGAACCGTACACCCAGCGCTGTATTTCTTTCTGCAGGATCCAGAATTTAACCATAACACTTTTGTTTAAAAATCACAGTAATATCTCCATTCTTACTGCCACAAACCAGCGATGCCCAAGGTGCCTACCACATGGTATACACACCCCATGCCCCCCATATACTGACTGAAGTCTCACTGTAGCACAATCATAAATTTTCAGTCCTGTAATCTTGAAGTGAAGATGATCGGCGCCACGTCTGGCCTGATATATGTTCATGGGCTTTTGTCTTCAGGGGGATTCCCCATCACTAAGGGTGGCCCAGAAACCCCAAAATTTTCCATCATCAGGATGCTGAAACCTTTTTCGGCTGTCAGTATTGTGCCATCCATAGATAGAGATAATCTGTCCAATACAGGATCCATAAACAGCAGCACCTGCAGGAATAGGGGCTCTTCCTTATAGTTAATCTGAAATAACTTCCATCGGAAACTGAGATTTAAGTTTCTAAACGTTTTAGATAAAGTTTATTAAAAAAAAAGGTCATTGTCAAATGTGATTACATCATATCTGGATCATGGTATAATATAGAATGAGGTGTGCTGGGTCTAAACCTTCTTTGCTCCATTCCCTCCTTTTACCACCCACCATTTCCAAGATAAGATACAAGCCAGAGAATATGCATAGAATATTAGAAAACTTTGCTAAAGGGTGTCCCAAATCCCCCCCCAGCCCAAAAATCCCCCCATACCCTTTTATTGCAAACTACTGACATATATAATACAATACGATATAATCGGACATAGTGTGATGGGTTACAATGAAATGATCACATTACAATATGTTCTTGTAGAATATTATGTATACTGTATAGTATGATATTACATGATGCTGTATGATTTGAAGTCGCACAATATCACATGATCTATCGTGATACGGTATTGTATGACATAATAAATATAGTATAATCCAATATGACATGATATAGTATTATATACATAGTATGCTGAGCATAATACCTATAGTATATCAATAACAGGTGCTGTGATACTTTATAATATACTCTATATAGTAGGATATTGTATGATATAATAAAGTATTATAGATATAGTATGACAGGTATAATATCAACAGTATGATATGACATGGAACAGTATGTATACTATAGAATGGCGATAACGTGTTATAAAATACTAAATATAGTATGTGATCTAATATGACATGATATAGTAGGATAGGTATAATATCTATAGTATGACAATAACATATGTATAATATAAGATATATGTCATAGTATGAGACAGTGTAATATGATACCTATAATATGGTTGATAACATATAATATGTATAGTTTAATAGGATATAATACGGTATTATATGATTTAGTATCATACGGTATCTTAAAATATAATATGATATAGAGTAATACAATAGTTTATGATACAATACAGTATAATATGATATGATATAGTAGGATACAATATTTTAAGATATAATGTTATATGGTATGATACAAAATGTTAAGATGTAGTATGCTATATGATATGGATATGAGATTGTATGATATGGTATTCATACATGATATAGTATAATAGGGTATGTAAAGATGTAAAATGCTATAATATATGATATGATATAGTATGATACAATATTTTAAGATACAATATGATCTGAAATGTTAAGATACAGTATGCTACATATTATGGAGATGATATTGTATGATATGGTATTTATATATGATATGGTACAATATGATATGTTTAGATATAATATGCTCTATTCAGTGACATGATATATTGTGATATGGTATTTTACGATATAATATGGTATAAAAAAAACTAATATTATATAATATGATATAGTATGATATGGTATTATATGATATAATATAGTATAATATGGTATAATATGGTATAATATGATATAATATGATATAGTATGATACAGTATTTTACAATATAATATGATATAGTATGATATATTAAGGATTAGTATTATAAGGCGTTATAGGATTATACAATGTAATATAATACAGTATAGTACGATATAACCTCATATGATATAATATAATATAGTATAATATGGTATAATATGATATAATATGATATAGTATGATACAGTATTTTACAATATAATATGATATAGTATGATATATTAAGGATTAGTATTATAAGGCGTTATAGGATTATACAATGTAATATAATACAGTATAGTACGATATAACCTCATATAATATAATATGATATAGTATGATATGGTATTCTATGGTATAATATGGTATAATATGATATAATATGATACAGTATTTTACAATATAACACAGCATAGTATGATATATTAAGGATTAGTATTATAAGGCGTTACAGGATTGTACACTGCAATAGAATCTGAGACAGTATAGTACGGTATACCCCGATATAATATACAGGATACGGGCGGTTATTGCACAGAAAGTACCTTGCATTCACTGACCTGTTAAGCAGTAAAGTTTCTCTGTGTCGGGTGAGTTGTGTGTGGGGCTCCTCAGGGTCTCTGCTCACCTTTCTACCTGTGGCCTCTGTCTGTCTGTCCTCCTCATATGTCCCTCTGTCAGATGTGTCTCCAGCCCTGTGTGTGGATGGGAATGGCTGCTATCCACTCTGACTCCCTGTGTTCTGGGTAGCTGCTCAATGACTGACAGATGGAGAGAGGAGAGAACGGGAGAAGGGAGGGAGAGATCCGTCCAAGTTCTGATGTCATGGCTAAAGTCCTGATCACATCTGTAATGACATCAATGCGTCTTCCCGGCTGCTCTCTGTTCCTTCCCTCTCCTTCTTCTGCTCCCTTTCTCCCCCTTCCATTACTACAATCATCATCATCATCATCATGCTTGTTCAGGATCTTCCTTATCTTGACTATATATTTGGGACTGACAGACGTGTGCCCAATGCCCCATGTAAAGCCAAATATATAAGGGTGATGAGGATTACCTCTCCCCCAGAGCAGAGCATTAATGCTCCCCTCCCACCAATTTCAGACAGCTGCTCTCTGAATTAAAAATTTATCAGAATATATAGGAACTTTTTACCAAAATGTTTATATCACAATATGGTCATACAATTCCAAACAGTACTGCCATGCGATGCCCACACAATACTGGCATTTAGGGCCCAAACACTAACACTATACAATGCATAACTAGTGAAGCGCTCATGGAAATTCTCCTGGTGGTCTAGAGCAGTGAAGGAGCTCATGGTAAAGCTCCTGGTGGTCTAGAGCAGTAAATGAACTCATGGTAAAGCTCCTGGTGGTCTAGAGAAGTGAAGGAGTTCATGGTAAAGCTCCTGGTGGTCTAGAGCAGTAAAGGAACTCATGGTAAAGCTCCTGGTGGTCTAGAGCAGTAAAGGAACTCATGGTAAAGCTCCTGGTGGTCTAGAGCAGTGAAGGAACTCATGGTAAAGCTCCTGGTGGTCTAGAGCAGTGAAGGAGTTCATGGTAAAGCTCCTGGCGGTCTAGAGCAGTGAAGGAACTCATGGTAAAGCTCCTGGTGGTCTAGAGCAGTGAAGGAGTTCATGGTAAAGCTCCTGATGGTCTAGAGAAGTGAAGGAGTTCAAGGTAAAGCTCCTGGTGGTCTAGAGCAGTGAAGGAGTTCATGGTAAAGCTCCTGGTGGTCTAGAGCAGTGAAGGAGTTCATGGTAAAGCTCCTGGCGGTCTAGAGCAGTGAAGGAGTTCATGGTAAAGCTCCTGGCAGTCTAGAGCAGTGAAGGAGCTCATGGTAAAGCTCCTGGTGGTCTAGAGCAGTGAAGGAGTTCATGGTATAGCTCCTGGTAGTCTAGAGCAGTGAAGGAGTTCATGGTAAAGCTCCTGGCGGTCTAGAGCAGTAAAGGAACTCATGGTAAAGCTCCTGGTGGTCTAGAGCAGTGAAGGAGTTCATGGTAAAGCTCCTGATGGTCTAGAGCAGTGAAGGAGTTCATGGTAAAGCTCCTGGTGGTCTAGAGCAGTGAAGGAGTTCATGGTCAATCTCCTGGTGGTCTAGAGCAGTGAAGGAGTTCATGGTAAAGCTCCTGGCGGTCTAGAGCAGTGAAGGAGTTCATGGTAAAGCTCCTGGCAGTCTAGAGCAGTGAAGGAGCTCATGGTAAAGCTCCTGGTGGTCTAGAGCAGTGAAGGAGCTCATGGTAAAGCTCCTGGTGGTCTAGAGCAGTGAAGGAGCTCATGGTAAAGCTCCTGGTGGTCTAGAGCAGTAAATGAACTCATGGTAAAGCTCCTGGCGGTCTAGAGCAGTGAAGGAGTTCATGGTAAAACTCCTGATGGTCTAGGTGGGGCGGAAAGCTCCAGTTGAAGTGAGTGTCATAGTAAAGCTCCTGGTGGTCTAGAGTAGTGAAGGAACTCATGGTAAAGCTCCTGGTGGTCTAGAGCAGTGAAAGAGTTCATGGTAAAACTCCTGATGGCCTAGAGCAGTAAAGACATTCAGGGTATAGCTCCTGGTACCCTAGAGCAGTGAAGATACTCATGGTAAAGCTCCTGGTGGTCTAGAGCAGTGAAGGAGTTCATGGTAAAGCTCCTGGTGGTCTAGAGCAGTGAAGGAGTTCATGGTAAAGCTCCTGGTGGTCTAGAGCAGTGAAGGAATTTATGATTGAGTTTATGGTGGTCTATAGTGGTGAAGGAGTTTACGGTTAAGCTCCTGGTAGTCTGGAGCAGTGAACGAGTTCATGGTGAAGCTTCTGGTGGTCTAGAGTAATGACGAAGTTGATGGCAAAGCTCATTTTGGTCTACAGTAGGGAGGTGATTAAAGATCAAGCTCCTGGTGGTGTAGAGCCATGAAGGAGTTAATGGTAAACCTCCTGGAGGTCTAGAGTAGTGAAAGAGTTTACAGTAAAGCTCCAGGCAGTATAGAATGGTAAAAGAGTTAGTATTGAAGGTCTTGGTAGTCTAGAGCTGAAATGAGTTCATGATAAATCTTCTAGTGGTCTAGAGCATGGAATAAGTTTGTTGTGAAGTTACTGGTGCTCTAGAGTAGTGAAGCAATTAATGGTAAAGCTCCTGGTGGTCTACTGCTGTAAAGGAATAAATGACAAAGAAACTGGTGGTCTAGAGTGGTGAGGGCGATAACGATAAAGCTCCTGGTGGTCTAGAGAAGTGAAGGAATTAATGGTAATGTGCCTAGTGGTCTGGAGTGGTGAATGAGTTCATAACAAAGCTCCTGGTGGTCTAGAGCAGTGAAGGAGTTCATGGTCAAGCTCTTTGCATTCTAGAACAGCAAAACTATTCATGGTAAAGCTCCCAGTGTTCTAGAGTGGTGAGGGAATTGATGGTTAAACTCCTGGTGATCTAGAGCCACGAGGGAATTAATGATACAATTCCTAGTGTTCTAGAGCTGTGAAGTAGTTCATGATAAAGCTCCTGGTGGTCTAGAGCAGAGAAGTTAAAGGGGTTTTCTCACCATGCTGTTTCATTGACTAACAGGCAGTTTGCACTCACTTTGTCTCCTCAGACTGTGTGTGGTTCTACAGCAGTGACAAGCATATTCAACTTCTAGCAAAGTGATAGTGCAGGAGATGTTATCTCTAACAAGATTACAGAAAGAGGCTTCCTTTTCAGTCCTCACATCACATGTATCGTGAAGCTAATCTTGTTAGATATAATTACTTTGCTCAGTTCGTTTGTGGGGTGACGTCACTCCCTGCTCCCAGCTAATCAGATAAAAGATGTTCCTCTGGTATGCAGGTAACCATTGAAACCTGTGTGCACTCAGAGAGCTGCTAAAATGTCTCTAATCTCATGACTAAAGTCGAAGCTATTGAGCAGTGTATTTAGAAAAAGTCTTAATTGAACTGTTCCTTCATGTTGAAAGATAAAACTGCTTTAATGTTATGTTCCACTTGGAGGTTACTCTCTGTGTCCGGTCATTGGGGGTTCCTCATGAACTGAGAGTCCTGGGCAAATACTAAGGGCCACATGTATGAACCTGTTTAGGTCTAAAACACACTTTTTCTGCTCATAGGTTACTATGGGCAAAAGAGTGAGTTTTCAGACCTAAACAGTTTCATATATGTGGCCCTAAATGGCTATTGCAGGAAAGCCATTGTCATCCAGGTTCTTCTTCAAATACTTGTTCTTGTAGATTTTGAATCTTAGCTAAACTCTAAAACCTAAGCATTCAGGCGTTACTCCTGCTCCATGAGCCCAGGAAGCTGAGATGCAAGGTGCTGTTTCCTAGGGTCCGCACTCTATTCCTGTATGCACTTGACATTGAGGGAACATTGAGGTTTCTCTTCCATGCAGCAGGCAATTAAAGAGAAGCGAAGGCGGCTCTATGGAGTGAGGACCTCACCAAACACCTCAAATTCTAATACCATTCACAAAAAGGGGAGCTGCAGCCACATCTGAAAGATCCAGAGCTTGAGTGGAGTATGGTTTCCCTCAGGGTGGACATAGTAGCTGCAGTCTCCATACACCTGAAATAGTCCCAACAACCTCGAAACCATCCCATAGTAACACAGTCAGCTACTACTGATGCCACCACCAGGATGTGACCTAAGGATATACAGCAGCAACATCTCCAGAGCCCAGCTGGTCTGGTGTAACATATCACATGAGTCCACCTGAGTTTCAGGACCTCAAACAGTATCACTAAATGAGTAGTCTGCTATGGAGAACCCGTTTGATCTAATCTGAGCCTGTTCTGGATCTTTATCACGTGCCCACATTTGAGAGCAGTTGTAAAAAAGTGTGTTCATCTGTTCATTCATCTGTTCATTCACTCCTGATTTCTTTCGACCACTTGTTCGCCCATGTTCATACTATTCATTCTCTCAATCTTGTTTGTATTCATTTCATTCATTCATTCATTCGTTAATTCATGCGCTCCAGTAGCCGTTGAACTATTGTATTCCTTCATCTTTTCAGTATTCATTCTGTCTTTTTCATAATAAATTCATTCATTCGTTTGTTCATTCATCCATTTGTGTAATCATTCACTCCAGTGTAATAATCCACTTTATTCCCTCATATTTCTATTATTCATTCTCTCAGTTGTAACGTTCTGGAGGTGGATCCACTGGACCACTGCAGGCGATGGCGTAAGCCCACACCAGGGAGTGGAATCTAAGTAGGTCCCGGTATTCACCAGAGCCCGCCGCAAAGCGGGATGGACTTGCTGTGGCGGGAGTCTACCAGGTCACTTCCACTGGCGGGGCTTGCCTGCGGTGACGGCCAAGGGTAGGCGAGGTACGGAATCGGCAGGCAGGCTCGTAGTCGGGGACAGGCAGGAGGTCAGGACAGGCGGCTCTGGTTCGTAATGTAGACAGGCAGAAGGTCAGGGCTGGCGGCTCTGGTTCGTAACGTAGACAGGCAAAGGTCAGGGCTGGCGGCTCTGGTTCGTAATGTAGACAGGCAGAAGGTCAGGGCTGGCGGCTCTGGTTCGTAATGTAGACAGGCAGAAGGTCAGGGCTGGAGGCAAGGTTCTGGGAATCAGGCAGAAGGTCAGGGCTGGGGCTCGGTTCGTAACGTAGAAGGCAGAAGGTCAGGGCTGGCGGCATTGGTTCGTGGAGTAGACAGGCAGAAGGTCAGGGCTGGAGGCAAGGTTCGTGGTGTAGACAGGCAGAAGGTCAGGGCTGGCGGCAAGGTTCGTGGTGTAGACAGGCAGAAGGTCAGGGCTGGCGGCAAGGTTCGTGGTGTAGACAGGCAGAAGGTCAGGGCTGGCGGCTCTGGTTCGTGGTGTAGACAGGCAGAAGGTCAGGGCTGGCGGCTCTGGTTCGTGGTGTAGACAGGCAGAAGGTCAGGGCTGGCGGCAAGGTTCGTGGTGTAGACAGGCAGAAGGTCAGGGCTGGCGGCAAGGTTCGTGGTCGGTAAACTTAGGCTCGAGGTACGGTACACGGATAGGAAGACTAGACAATACTTGGAACGCTTTCTCCAACAGGAATACACCAAGGATCCGGCGAGGGCCACCAGGAAGAGGCCGGACTTAAATAGGAGCAGTGCCCGGCAATGACCAATTACCGGCGCACTGCCCTTTAAATTTCAAACTGCCGGCGCGCGCGCACCCTAGGGGCGGAGCTACGCGCCGGGAGACGGAGACAGGCTAAGCAGGAGCGTGGCCGGGTAAGTGAACGCCAGCGGGGACGGAGGGGTGAGCAGACCCCGAACCCGACGTGCGGGACGGGGCTCCGCTTGCTGTAGGAGCACGGAAGTGCCTGCGACCCGGGACAGTGGTCGCAGGAGCGTCCGTGACATCAGTCTTGTTTATAATAATTTCATTCATCCTTTCATTCACTTGCCTGTTTTATTTGAACCACTTTATCCCCTGTTTTTTTATTATTCATTCCTGCTTATCTTGATGTCATTCATGAATTCATTTACTCCAGTAGCCATTTTATCACCTTTTTTCTTCATCTTATTATTATTATCTTTTTCATAATAGTTTCATTCATTTGTTTGTTCTTTCATCCATTGATTTATTCACTCACTCCAATTTTCATAATCCACTTTATTCCCTCATCTTTTTAATACTCATTCTCTCAGTCTTGTTTCTGAAATTTGTATTCATCCATCTGTTTATTCATTCATTCAATCATCCATTTTCTTCTTTGAACCACTTTATTGCCTTACTCTTTTAATATTCTTCTCTCAGTCTTCTTTATAATAGTTTAATTCATCCTTTCATTCATTCTTTTACTCCAGTTTTCTTTGGATCACTTTATGCTTCCATCTTTTCTTTATTTATTCTCTCAGTCATGTTGCTATTGATTTTATTCATTCATGCATTCCTTCAATCATTTCAGTAGCTTTTGGACCACTTTATCCCTTTATCTTTTTATTACTCATTCAGTCTTTTTATAATATTTTCATTCATCTATTGTTCATTCATCTATTCTCTTCTTTGAATCATTTTTTTCTCATTTTATTATTTATTCTTTATCTTGTCTATAATCTTTTTATTCATCTAACTGTTCATTTATACATTCATTCATTGATTAATTCACTTCAATTTTTAGCAACTTAATTCCCCATACTTTAATTATTCATTCTTTCAGTCTTGATTATATTAATTTCATTTATTCAATGTAGTAGTCTTTTGACCATTTTCCTTCACTTTTGTATTTATTCTGTCTTTTCATAACAATTTATTAATTAATTTGTTCATTCATTTAATAATTCCCTCCAGTTTACTTTTAGCCATTCTATTCCCTCATCTCTTCCCTCTCTATTATTCATTCTCTTTTTCATAATAAATTGATTCATCCATTTGTTCATTCATTCATTTACTCTGTTTTCTTTAGGCCACATTATTTACCCATCCTTATTAGTCTTCTGTATATTAATTTGATGGATTCACTCCAGTAGTCCCTGCACCACTTTATTTCCTCATCTTTTTCTAATTCATTCTTTTTCATAATAATTTCATTCATTCATTTGTTAATTTGTACATTCATTCATTGTATTCACTCCAGTATTCTTCTAAACCATTTAATTCCATTATCTATTTATTATTGATTTTCCATCTTTTTTATAATAATTTAATTTAGCCATTAATTTATTCATTCACTTCATATCTGTATTCGGCCATCTTTTTATTATTTTTTTCCTTTTTTAAAAATTTTATTTAACCATTTGTTCATTCATTTATTCCAGTTTTCTTTGAACCACTTTTCCAAATCAGTACTCATTCTCGCAATCTAGTTTATATTAATTTTGTTCATTCATGCATTCATTCACACTAGTAGCCTTTCAACCACTTTATCCCATAATCTTTTTATTTTCATCTTTTTCATAATAATTTTATTCATACATTCATTCACTCACTCACTCAATCCAATATTTTGAACCACTTTATTCCCTCATCTTTTTATTTTTCGTTTTCCATCTTTTTTATAATTTCATTCATTTGCTCACTCTCGTATTGTATGAAACACTTTATTCTCTCATCTTCCTATGATTCATCTTCTGTCTTTATTATAATTTAATTGATCCATTTTCTCATTCATTTATTGATTTATTAATTTATTCATTCCCTCTGTGTTTTTACCATATTAATACTCCATTTAATAATCCATTTGGTCATTCATCATCCCACTCTTTAAGCTTCTTTATTCCTTTATCTTAGTATTATTCACTCTCTGTATTTTTATAATTTCATTTAAGCATTTTTTCATTCATCCATTCACTTATTCCAGTTGTCTTTGAATCACTTTATTCCAACATCTTTTCATTACTCATGCATTCTTGTATTCATTCTCTCAATCCAGTTTACATTAGTTTTGTTCATTCAAGCATTTATTCAATAATGCATTTACTCTAGTTACCTTTTGAACACATTATCAACTCATCTTTTTATTATTAATTCTATCTTTTTCATAATAATTTCATTCATCCATTTGTTTATTCATTTATTTAAACCAGTATTCTTTGAACCATTTTACTCCTTTTTTATCTTTTCATTATTCAGTTTTATAATTACAATCATCTATTCATTCATTTACTTTATACAGTATTCTAAGAAAACATCTTATTCCCTTATCTTTCTATTACTCATCTTCTGCCTTGTTTATAATAACTTAATTAATCCATTTGTTCATTCATTAATTTATTCCTTTATTCACTGCATTTTCCTTTAAACCACTTTAATACTTCATCTTATAATTAATTATTTTCTCTCTTAATTGTAATTGTTTCATTCATTCCCTTCTTTGAGCTACTTTAATCCCTCATCTTATTATTATTCATTAGTCTTTAGTCTAATAATTGTATTCAGCAATTTGTTCATTTATCCATTCATTTATTCCAGTTTTCTTTGAACCACTTTATTCCAACATCTTTTTTTACTCATTCATTCTTTTATTCATTCTCGGTCCATTTTATATTAATTTTATTCATTCATTCACTCTAGTAACCTTTATCCCCTTATCTTTTTCTTGATCATTTTATCTTTGTAATAATTTCATTCATGCATCTTTTCATAAATTCATTCATTCATAATTATTCTTTAAACTATTTGACTCACTTTTTATCTATTCATTATTCATTTTTATAATTTCATTCACTCCCTATTCTAAAAAAAACTTGTTCCATCATTCATTCATCCATTTCATTCTTTGAGCTTCTTTATTCCTTCATCTCAATATTATTTATTCTGCCTTTTTTATATTTTCAATCAGTTTGTTCATTCATCTATTCCAGTTTTCTTTGAACCACTTTATTTCAACATTTTTTTACTCATTCATTCTTTTATTCATTCTCAGTCCAGTTTATATTCATTTTGTTCATTCATTCACTCTAGTAACCTTTATCCCCTTATATTGGTATTATTCATTCTATATTTTTAATAATTTCATGCATAAATCTGTTTTTTCATTCATTCATTCACAGAACTCAAGTATTCTTTAAATCATTTGACTCCAATTTTATCTTTTCATCATTCATTTTTATAATTTCATTCATCTATTTGTTCATTCATTCACTCCCTATGCTAAAAAACACTTATACTAATCACTTTTTATTAGTTCTCATTCTTCCCTACGTTTTTAAAATTTTTTATATGGATCCATTTTTTCATTCTTTAACTCTCATTTGTATAATTTATTGATTATTATTTATTTTATTGTCGCCTCGATTCTAGGGCCGGCTGTACACTTCAGGGATGGTTACAACCTTATCATAAGTAAAACATTTTAAATAGTTACATCTATGACTAAACAGTTAGGTACAGACGGGAGAGAGCCTGCCGCGAAGGAAAGGGGCTTACAATCTACAAGGAAGGGGGAAAGGAGTAGTAAGGTGAGGGGCAGACATTGTTTGTGGGGTGTATGTCAGCGGGGTTATTTCTAGGTTGTAGGATCTGAAAGAAGTGCGGGTTTTAAGGTTGCTTTTAAAGCTGGTCTGAACCAGTTGGGGAGAGTTGAAGTGTTGGGGCAGGAGTTTCGAGTATGGGGGAGGCACGAGAGAAATCTGGAGAGGTTGTCGTGAGGAGTGAGTGACAAGAGGATCGAGCGGAGAATAAGGTCCTGTGACGGAGCGGAGAGATTTGCGTGATGGGAGGTATCTGGAGATATAGCGCAGAGATGTATGGAGGGTAACGGTTATGGGAGCTTGTAGGTCTATGGTTAGTATACTGAAGTTAATGCGTGGGCAGAAGCGATAAGACCTGTGCAGGGATTGGCAGAGGGGAGAGGCAGGGGAGTAGGCAAGGTAGAGAGGTGATAGATGGGCAGCAGAGTTAAGGGATGGATTGAAGGGGAGAGAGTGTCATGGGAGACCGAGGAAGGATGTTGCAGTAGTCGGAGGCGGGAGATGACAAGGGCATGGACAGAATTTTTTTGTTAGTGACAGGGTTTAATGGAATGAGCGGTTGGCCGCAGAGATGTTTTTCGGTGGAGGCGGCAGGTGGGGGTGAGGGTTTGGATGTGGGGTTTGAAGGACTAAGCAGGAGTCTAGTGTATCCCAAGGAGCGACTTTTTTTATGGGAGGTGAGGAGTGTGGTAGAGCCACTTGATATTAGAGAGAATCAGGGGTGGGGTTGGAGTGCCGACGGTGGGAGATAATTAATCTGTTTTTTCTACCATAAGTTTTAGGAGACGGCGAGGAGAAGGAGGATATGGATATGACAGGCAGTCTGGATACGGACAGTAGAGAGTTAATGTCTGGGCGGAGATGTAGAAGTTGGGTGTCGTTGTACAGGTGGTATTGAAACCATGTTGATGTATGAGCTGACCCAGACCAAGAGTGTAGATAGAGAAGAGTAGTGGGCCAGCGAGCGGGACCTGGGGGACATCCAAAGACGAGAGGGCGAGATGGAGGAGGTGGTGCTGAGAGTGAGGATAATAACTGTCTCTAGCTCTGCTATTTGCCCAAGTCCCGATCTATGTAGTGAGGTAAGAGGGGCGATCACGAAAGGATGAGTCTGTCCGATGCCGACCGTGGGAGGAGAGGATTTGTATGAGGATATAGTACTTCAATCTGTGTAGTGGAGTATCGACCAGATGCTTCTCTCATATTGGGGTTGGCATGTAGTTTCGAAGGAGAAGCAAGTGTAGTGGTTGCAGGCTTTTGCGGTTAATAGTCATTGGTGATTTTTGGTTAGGGTGATTCTGTAGAGTGATGGCGTCGGCAACCAGATTGCAGGTGGGTCAAGATAGGAGACGTTGGAGGAGGATGGTATGGAGGAGGACGGATTGAAGCGTAGGGAGTGTTGTTGAGGAGTTTCGAAGAGCATTTGGATGCAGTGAGATGGGGCGATAGTTGGTCAGAGAGGAGGGGTCAAGAGAAGGTTTCTTCCAGGATGGGTGTGATGATGGCGTGCTTAAATGGCTGAAGGACGATTGCCTAGAGGTTAGTGGTACGTATGAAGTGAGAGGTGAGAGCTGGGTGTATCAATAGGGTGAGGTCTGGGTAAGTGGGATGGGAGTGGATCATGGTTACAGGTAGTGAGGTTGGATTTGGAGAGTAGGAGGAGTGCAGTCACGAGTGATCAGTGGAGAAGCAAGTTAGGGGGAAGTGCAGGGTGGTGACTGTGGGAACTGCGTGCTCTTTAGTGGGTAGAGGGGGGTGCTGGTGTGGGTGACTGCTGCGGCATAGGGATGGAGGTTGTGGGCAGGTGGGGGACAGTGGTGATTGTTTCCTGGTTGAGTGTTGAGTCTTTTTGTTTAGAAAGTGGGTGCTCAAAGTCCATCCGCTGATAAGGAAGGGGATGGGGGAAGGAATGTGTGGTGGACGGAACAGAAGCGGTTGAGGTTTTGAATAGTTGTTGGGGTTGTGGGACAGGGAGGGATATGACGTGGTGTGATGTAATCCTGTTTGGCTGAAGGGGACAGGAGTTGTAGATTAAAAGTGTGTAATGGTTAGTTTGATATGAGGTGAAAGTGGGTGGTGGATGTGATGTTTTCTTTCAGTGGCGAGTTCAGGATCTGGAGTCTGCCTCAGCTGTTTGGTGGAGTGAGTGTGCAGGGTTGTCTGTTTGTTTTGTGGGTTTGTAGTGTTGTGGAGAGGGGAGACCAAGTCTAAGAGTGGAGGTGATTGTGTGGTTGTAGGAAAGTGGTGGCTGTGTTGTTGGGGTCATCTAACGTGGGATTTGTAGTGGAGAGATACAAGTGAGGTCCGAGAGAGTGCTGAGGGTTAAGTTTTTGAAGGTTCCTGAGGGGTGTATTGGTGTAAGACATGAGTTCATCGGTTGGGAGGAGTAATGGTGGATGGTAAGCCGGTTGTGGATTAGATATAGGGTGTGGAAGAGTTTAGAGAATCAGATAGGGGGCAGAGGCGGGTGAGGGAACGAGGTCCAGAGATGTCCATCTTTTTGAGTGGCTCCAGAGGTCCACTGGGCGAGGGCCAAAGGAAGACGGAAAGCGAGAGGAGAGTTTTGTGGCAGAGCAGTGGGGTGTGTCGAATGGGGAGCGTCAAAGTCTCCAATTTTTTTAATGATAGCTTGGGGTCTATCAGCGGAAAAGAAACAGAAGTGGAGAATGTCAGGAGGCGGGATAGTGATACAAGGAAGGGGGTGGCTAGGGCCCTGGTGGTCGGTAGACAACTGACATTGGAGATTGGGGGCGAGTAGATGCGGAAGAGTGACCTCAAAGGAGGGGAGGTGTTGTGGAAAGTTAAATGGCCGGATGGGGCGAAGGAACAGGTGTTCTGAAGGCGACAGTCCAAACACACTCCGCCATGCTTGCTGCCAGGGCGGGGAGCATGGGTTAAAGTGGAGGCACCAAAGGTAAGAGAGGCTGCATGGGGAGGTCTGTGTCAGAGGGCTGTCAGCCAGGTTTCCGTCGACCATGGAATGATCAGTTAGTGATATAAAGAGGTCATGTATGTAGGAGAGTTTTGTCGCATAACAGACGTGGATTCATAGAGCTCCAGAGAGGAGGAAATAGGAGAAGGAGGGCACAAGGGTAATAGTTTCAAGTTTTTGCAGGGTAAAAAGACGTTGGCAGAAACTGGGTTGTTAGAGGCAGAGATACAATTAGTGGGAATCGTGTGTGGGGGCCCTGGGTTCGGGGACTTTGTCCCTCGCAGCTAGGAGGAGCAGAGACGAGTGGTTAGGAGGTCGGGGTAAGTAGACGTAGTAGGTTGGGTCTGTTTAGTGAGGAGGGATGGATTGTGGGAAAAAGGTTGGTTGCGCAGCAGATCAGATGAGATGGGTAAAATGCTGGGGGAGGAGATAAAGTGTTCATTGCCAGCCTGTAGCGGGTATGGGGATAGGCAGTAAGTTTAAGGAAAAATGGAGGTATAGATGATGGAAGGGACAGGAAAAGCATGGTGATCGAATGTGGCATGGCTGTGGGTTGTAAAGTGGAAGAGTAAAAGCATAACAAGCTGTTACGCTTCAGCCAAATCATTGTTTAATACTGGTTTAAGGTCGGTTTCAATTCTCTTGTTTAGTACTTAGAAAAATTGGCCGTACTTTGACAGTGGCCAGCATGACCGAGAGTCAGATATGACTCATACAGGTACTAATTATGAATTCAAACACCCAATCTGGCTACCAAGAGCAATCAAGAGGGGGGGGTCAGGTACAGCTAATTACAAGCGTGGTGGGGGGGGGGGAATGGAAGTAATTGAACTGAAGATGGTTCGATTGTATGAAAACACAAATGGCAGGAATGGAGACACGGAAGTTCAGGTGTGTGCTGTTTATATATAAAGGGAATAGTATCAGAGAAGGGAAATCAGCAGAAGTTTGATGGGTGTAATAGTCTGCGAGATAATTACCAGGGAATAAGATATCATGAGAGGAAATCAGCAGAAAGCTTTGATGGGAGTAATAGTTTGCGGAGATATCATACCTGTGAATGAGGAAGAGGCAGATGGGTCAAATCAAATGGTAATGGTCTCTGCTGGCTGCATGGTATCTGCGTCGGTTTTTATTACTGTTTAGTACTTAGAAATTGGCAGTACTTTTAACATGGCCAGCATGCCGAGGTCAGATATGACCTTTCTTTAAATCACTTTAATACTGCATCTTATTATTAATTATTCTCCATCGTTACTTCATTCATCCATTCCATTCTTTGAGCTACTTTATTCCTTCATCTTAATATTATTCATTCTGCCATTTTTATAATAATCATCCATTTGTTCATTCATCCATTTATCTATTCCAGTTTTCTTTGAACCACTTTATTCCAACATCTTTTTTTACTCATTCATTCTTTTATTCATTCTCAGTCCAGTTTATATGCATTTTGTTCATTCAATCACTCATTCATTCACTCTAGTAACCTTTATCTCCTTATCTTTTTATTATTCTTTCTATCGTTTTTGGTAATATTTTCATTCATGCATCTGTATCAGTATTCACTTAACTCAAGGATTTTTAAAAATCATTTGCTCCCTTTTTATCATTTCATTATTCTATTTTTGATAATGTTATTCATCTACTTTTTCATTCATTCACTCCCTATTCTAAAAACACTTATTCCCTCATCTTTCTATCATTCATCTTCTGTCTTTTTAAAAATAATTGAATGGATCCATTTGTTCATTCATTAATTCATTCCTTTATTCATTCACTCCATTTTTCTTTACACCACTTTAATACTTCATTATTATTCTCTTCTGTTGTAATGTTATTCATTTATTCACTTCTTTGAGCTTCTTTATTCCCTCATCTTATAATTATTAATTCTCTGTATTTTTTTACAACAATTTCCTTCACCCATTTTTCATTCATGTATTCATTCACTCCATTTTTCTTTAAATCACTTTAATACTGCATCTTTTTATTAGTTATTCTCCCTCTTTATTGTAATAGTTTCATTCATCCATTCCTTTCTTTGAGCTACTTTATTCCCTCATATCATAATTATTCATTATTATTATTCGTTCTCTGTCTTTTTATACAATAATTTCATTCAACCATTTGTTAGTTCATGTATTCATTCAATCCAGTTTTCTTTGAGCTAATTTATTCCTTCATTATTCTTATTATTATTATTATTATTTTACTTATTTCATTTATTTTGAAGCGCCCTGATTCAAGGGAGCCTGATACATTTAGCGCGGGTACTAAAATAACATTGGTAAACAATTACAAGTGACAATAAGTGATAAAATGGTACAGAGGGAGAGAGGTGTCCACTGCCCGCGGAGGGCTTAAATTACAGGGAGAGGTGTGAAGAGACAGAGGGAAGGGGCAGACATGTCTGTGGGGCGGCAAGTGCAACACAGGTTAATGTTGGTTATTGGCTTAGAAGGGATGGGGTTTTCAGGTAAGTTTTGAGGCTGGTTGAGAGTGGGGGGAGAGTTCTGAGGTGTTGGGGCAGTGAGTTCCAGTCGTGGGGGAAGCACGAGTGAAGTCTTGGAGACGGTTATGTGAGGAGGTGATAAGAGGAGAAGCTGAGTGAGAAGTCCTGTGAGGAGCGGAGTTGTCGTGAGGGGAGGGATTAAAGATTAAGGCTGAGGAGTGTATAGAAGGGAGAGGTTTGGAGAGCCTTGTAGGTCGAAGTTGCTAGCTTGAATGGATTCGCTGGGCAATGGGATAGCCATGTTGACGGGATTGGCAGCAGAGGGTGAGAGGCACGGGATGAGTTGGAGTAGCGAGGAGTGAGGTGATATCAGGACGGGGCAAGCAGAGTTAAGGTTAGTTTGGAGGGTAGGAGGGTGCTACGCCTGGGACACGGCCACAGAGAAGCGATGTTGCAGTAGTCGAGGCGGGAGATGACGAGGGCATGGACAGAATTTACTGTGCCTTTCCGAGTTAAGAAATGAGCGATTGGGAAAATATTTTTTAAGGTGGAGGTGACAAGCAGAGTGAGGTTTGGATGTGTGGTAATTGAAGGAAGATTGAGTCCAAGATTTATCCTAAGGGCAGCGGACCTGGTGGTGCATGTTGGTGAGAGAGTGTAGCCATTAACAGTGATAGAGAGATGGGTGGAGAGGTTGGAGTGGGACGGTGTGGGATGATTAATGAATTCATTTTTTCCACCGTTTAGTTTTTAGAGAGAAGGAGGAGAAGAGAGGAAATGGAGGACAGACAGGTCAGGATCGGGTGAGTAGAGAGAGTGAATTGGCCAGGGTGGAGCTGAAGAGTTGGGTGTCTCAGGTACAGGTGGTATTGAAAGCGTGTGAAAGCTATGAGCTGAACCCAGACCATGGGTGTAGATAGAGAAGAGTAGTGGGCCCTGATGACCTTGGGGGACACTGACAGAATGAGAGGGCGAGAGGGGAGGTTGGTGGAGAATGAGAGACGCTGTATAGGTTACGATCAGTGAGGTACGTGGAGATCCAGGAAGAGCAAAGTCCGTGATAGCGAGGGAGGATGTGGATGTGTACGAGCCGAGGGGAGATGGTCAGGGAGTGTCATAAGGCAGAGGAAAAAGGTCTTAGGAGGAGAAGCACGAGTAGTGGTGAGAGGCTTTGCAGTTATAGGTCGTTGGTGATTTGGTTAGGCAGGTTCTCAGTTAGAGTGGTGGCGGACGGATAAGCCCGATTTGGAAAGAGGGTCAAGGAGAGATTGCGTGGAGAGATGGGAGGGCAAAGTGGAAGATGGACGTTGCTGTCGAGGAGGTTTAGAGGGATGGAAGCAGTGAGATGGGGCGATAGTTTGGAACAGGTGAGGATGGGTCATGAGATGGTTTCTTTAGGATGGGGGTTGTTGGTCGCATGTTTAAATGAGGAAGGGGGAGATGCAGAGGTAAATGATTGATTGGAAGAAGAGAGGAGTGAGGGCTGGGATGATAACTGCACTATGGTCAGGGATGAGGTAGTGATGCGGCAGTAGGGTCAAGCGACTACAGGTGGTGTGGTTCGTTTTGGACAGAGAGGAGGAGAGTCTGATAGGAAGTGACGGTGAGAGAAGCGAGTTGGAGGGGAATTGTCGGAAATTGGGCAAGGTAAGACGGTGGGCTCGTCGGGCGACACGCAGGAATTGAGGTAGGTGAGGGGGGGACTGTGGGGTGAAGCTCTTGGTTGATGAGATTTATTTTATTTTGGGAAGTGAGTTGAATAAATCTCTGTGTATGAGAGGAGAGATGGGGGAGGAGGTGCTGTTGGGATGCAGGAGAGAGTGAGTGTGTTTAAAAAGTTCGTTGGGTTGTGGGACAGGGAGGATATTGACGAGAGGTGACGACAAAGGTCTTGTTTGGCCTGAAGGTGAGTGCGGATTTGGAATACGTGTGTAGTGATTCTTTATATGAGGTTGAAGTCGTCGTGGAGCCGGGTTTTCTATCCAGCGGGTTCGGCAACTCTGGAAGCTTGCCCTAGTGTTTGTGGAAGTCTGTGTGCAGGGTTGTCGTTCTATTTGGGGTTCTGTTGTGTGTGAGAGGGGCGACTAGCATAAGAGTGGAAGTGGATTGTGTTGTATGTAGAACGTGGTGGTGCGTAGTGAATAGCAAGTGAGGATATGGTTAGAGAGAGAGAGAGGTGCAAGAGAGTCAGACGAGGAGGGAAGACGAGAGTGCAAGGGTTTGAGGTTTTGTGGTTCTGCGTGGGTGTGTAAAGATTTGGTGCAAGGAGGGAAGGTGGAGTGAAATGGAGGGAAGAATGGGTGAGCCGATAGTGGTCAGGAGGATAGGGAGAGGAGAGTTTGAGAGGGTAGTGGGGGCGAGAGGGCGGGTGAAGAATGCGGTCCAGTGTGTTGTCCGTTTGTGTGAGTGGTCTAGAGGTCATGGGAGAGCCCAAAGGGAAGAGGGAGAAGTGACAGGAGTTTGTTAGTAGTGGGTGGGGGTATCGATTGGAATGATAAAATACTCCATGATATAGTGGGGATGTCGGTGGGCAAGGAAGTGGAGGAAGCAGGAAGAAAGTGGTCTAAGGAAGGTGGTGGCAGGGCCCGAGGGGTGGTAGACAACAGGCCACTTTGAGGTTGGAGGGGGAGTTAGATGGGCCAGAATGCACCTCGAAAGGAGGGGGAGGGTGAGGGAATGGAGAGAAAGGTACAGTATCTGACAGAAGAAGGCGAACTTCCGAATGTTTTTCTGCGGGCGGGGGGGGTGTGGGTTAAAATGGATGCCACCTTAGGAAAGTGACAGGGGAATAGTTGTGTCAGAGGGTGTAAGCCAAAAGTTTTGTTATCAGGAAGGTGAGATTGAGTGAGCGTGAAGAGGTGTGGATGAAGGGAAGTTGTTGCACACTGAAACGATGCATTCAGAGGGCACAGACATGGGGATTGCGTGTTGCAGGAGTGTGAGGAGCCGGGATGTTTGGAGGTTGCTGTGGTTGTTATAGTGTGTGCCTGCTTGGTCTGTATAGACGATGCTGAAGGCCAAGTGGGGATGCGTGGAGCGGGGCCGGGTTGGGGATATGTCGGAGGAGGAGAAGCAGGTAGAGAGTGAGGAGATGTGTGTGGTGGGGGATAGAGAAGAGGTGGTTGTGTGGGTTTTTTTGAGAAGGTTAATGTTTGTCGCAGAGGTGAAGAAGTAGAGGTCAGGTGTGTTGTGTTGTGGGTTTTTAAGACAGAAGGGAGATATGGACTCATTGACCGAGCGGGGTGTCTTGAGGGGAGAAAGGAGTTTGATGATTGGCAGGCAGTGTTATTGTGACGAGAGTTGCTTATTGGTTGCTGTTTGAGGAGAGGCTGAAGGAGCTGTGAAGCGTCGTGGTTACTTTGTTACTTCTGGTTTCAATGTGGTATTAATGCTTGCATCAGTACACTTTAGGAGATTGCACTGACTGACTAAAGTCAATGATGAATAGAGTGCATGCTTAAATAGGAGTTGCTACTATTAACCAGGTGTGAAATGGAGTGGCGGGGAGGGGGAGGATTTTGGTGAGCAGAAGGAAAAGGATTGAAAAGTGATGTGGGTAGACAATTAGGTCGTCACAGAGGAGATGCAGCCAAAACTACCAAGTTTTTCAAAAGTGTTAGTACACTTCATTTAAGACATAGCAGGAAAATTTTACAGGGCCATGGCGAGGAAGTGAGGGTTGTAGCTCCACAGAAATGATACTGGAATTGACAGACAGAAGAGAGGTCAGATGAGAGACAAGACTTTCCTTTAAGATTCCCTTCGTCCCATCATCCTTCATACAACATGCTGGTCTTAATGCTGCATATAATACACTTAAGGAGATTTCACTTAAAGGATGTTGCACTGACTGACTAATCTTATGATTATTAATTCTGTGTTTTTTTTTACAAGAATTTCATTCACCCATTTGTACATTCCTGTATTCATTCAATTCAGGTTTTTTAGTTACTTTATTCCTTCATCATATAATTATTCATTCCCTCATTCCTCCCGATAATCATTTCATTCATCTCTCATTCCCTTACACTTGTTATTTGGATTTTATTCCATTTTCCACCTCTGTTCAGAGTTCCCTCGGTGCCGGCCTGACAGTAACACGCACATTATGTGTGAAACACACACGGCTTCTCGTGCTGTCGCTATTAACCCCTCCCTTCCCCCCGGAGGGGTCATATGGTCGGAGGAGGAGGAAGATGGGGGTGTTTGGAAAATGTGTGTCTTTCATGAGACGAGTTGATTGTTGTTTGACATTTAAATCATCATAATTGAGGGGAAATTGTGACAAGATTCAGGGATGAATGAATTTGAGATGAGTAAGGAAGAAGAGAAGTGGAAGAGAAGAGAATGAACAGTGTTTAGAAAGCTTCATCCGGTCTCATGTTTTATATACTTTATGTTTCCATCCATCACCACCTCTGCTTGTTGTCAGTGAATGGAAATACTCTTGTTAGAAACAGTTGCTGCGGAGAGTTTGTTACAGTGTATCAGCGCAGGCAATCCTCTGTGAGCTAAACAATGCTGTTCAGCTTTGCTGCTTATGAGTATGTTTAATAAATCTGAGACAAGTTTTTGTGCGTGGATTTTATTCCGCAGAAAATCCACAGACCTGTGTGAACGTATCCTAAAGGTCCCTGTGTTTGACCTGGGAAGTAAATGTACAATAGAAAAAACTTTTAGGGACTGTATTATCTTAGACACTGATGACACATTAATAAGATATGCCAGCTCTGGGACCCGCAACTATCTCAACAACGGGGCCCCAAAATTCCCGACTCCTTCCATTTCAATGGGAAATCGGAACACAGCTGAACGGTTGCATTCGTCTCTACTCAGAACTCCCATTGAAATGAATGGAAAGTAAAAGCGCAAGCACGCTGCTATCATTTTACTGATTTTATTGACCAGCTTGGGACTACAGTATCCTGAGTAGAGGCAAGAACTTAAAGTTAACAAGCTACATAGACGAGACACATTATTATGACCAGCAGCTTATATTTAGGGCCACATGTATGAAAATTGGCTAGGCCTAAAATTCACCTTGATGCCCATAGCAACCAATCAGAGCGCCCCTTTCATTTTTCCAGAGCACTATATGAAATGAAAGGGGCGCTCTGATTGGTTGCTATGAGCTGTGATTGATTGCTATGGGCTCTGATTGGTTGCTATGAGCTCTGATTGGTTACTATGAGCTGTGATTGATTGCTATGGGCTCTGATTGGTTGCTATGGGCTCTGATTGGTTACTATGAGCTCTGATTGGTTGCTATGGGCTCTGATTGGTTGCTATGGGCAACAAAGTGAATTTTAGACTTAGAGAGTTTTCATACATGTGGCTCTTAGAGTAACCGGCATTATCACTTATCATTGTACTCGTTTGACTTATGTTATGTATGTAACCCCCTCGAATGTACAGCGCCCTGGATTTAATGGCACTTTAAAATACTTAATAATAATAATAATGTGCGGCACAGACAGCAGCTAAACAAGCTGGGAGTGACTTAAGAAGGTCATGGTCAGTTGTCACAAGTAATCTGGAGCCGTCTGCATCCCATAGGAGGGTCCAGAGAGCAAACACCACCATCCAGGAGCTCCCACACATGTTCAGTTGGTTCAAATCTGGGGAATTAGGAGCCAGGGTAGTACTTAGAAGTCTTGTCCTGCTCTTACAACCAATGTCAGACATCCCATCCAGTCCTCAAGGCCACCAACCGGTCATGTTTTCAGGATCTCCCACAGAGTGCACTGACAATAATGATATCACCTGTGCAATGCTAAGGAAAGCCAGAAAACATGATCTGTTGGTGGCCTTGAGGACCGGAGTTGGGGATCCCTATGTTCAGGACCGGGACGACGGGTAGGCTAAGGTAGGCGACCGCCTAGGGCTCCACTTCATCCCAGGAATAAAGGGGGCGCAAAGAGGCATGGAGTGAGCTGAATTTTACATTGGAAGAGGGCAGTGGGGGCGCTACATGCTTTATTTGCCTAGGGCACCGGAATACCTAGTCCCAGCACTGCCTGTGTTACATCAATGGTGTGTGGTGGCAGTTTACAAACTGTGCGGTTTCAGGAATACTGACACCCTGCGCCCAAAAAACAATAATCATCCCTTTTAACAACTCAGTCTATCACACACTGTACCTAACAGTGGGGAAAATAAGTATTTGATACACTGGTGATTTTGCAAGTTTTTCCCACCTACAAGGAATGGAGAGGTTTGTAATTTTCATCATAGCTACACTTCAACTGTGAGAGACAGAAACTTTAATTAATTAGCATTTTATTGCATGAAATAAGTATTTGATACAATAGAAAAACACAACTTAATATTTGGTGCAGAAACCTTTGTTTGCAGTTACAGAGGTCAGACGTTTCCTGTAGTTCTTGCCCCAGTTTGCACACACTGCAGGGATTTTGGCCCACTTCTCCATACAGATCTTCAACAGATCTTTCAGGTTTCGGGGCTGTTGCTGGGCTACATTGAGTTTCAGCTTCCTCTAAAGATTTTTGATTGGGTTCAGTTCTGGAGACTGGCTAGGCCACTCCAGGACCTTGAAATGACTCTTACGGAGCCACTCCTTAGTTGACCTAGCTATGTGTTTCGGATCATTGTCCTGCTGAAAGACCCAGCCACGACCCATCTTCAATGCTCTTACTGAGGGAAGGAGGCTGTTGGCCAAAATCTCACGATACATGGCCCCATCCATTCTCCATTCAATACGGTGCAGTCGTTTTGTCCTCTTTGCAGAAAGGCCACCCACCCCTGAAGTATGAGGTTCCCTCCCCTTGCTTCACAGCTGGGACGGTGTTCTTGGGGTTTTGCTCATCATTCTTCTTCCTTCAAACACGGCGAGTGGAGTTGATACCAAAAAGTTCTATTTTGGTCTCATCTGACCACATGACCTTCTCCCGTCTCCTCTAGATCATCCAGATGGTCATTGGTAAACTTCATACAGGCCTGGAAATGTGCTGGGGGAGCAGGGGAACCTTGTGCCCTGCAGGATTTAATCCATGACGGCTTAGTGTAATCAATAAAACTGTGGTCTCAGCTCTATCCAGGTCACTGACCAGGTCCTCCTATGTAGTTCTGGGCTGATTCCTGACTTTTCTCAGAATCATCCTTACCCCACGAGGCGAGATCTTGCCTGGAGCCCCAGACCCAGGAACATTGACAGTCATCTTGTGTTTCTTCCATTTTTTAGTAATTGCACCAACAGTTGTTCCCTTCTCACCCAGCTGCTGCCTATTGTCCTGCAGCCCATCCCAGCCTCGTGCAGGTCTACAATTGTGTCCATGGTGTCCTTAAACAACTCTTTGGTCTTGGCCATGGTGGAGAGGTTGGAGTGTGATTGATTTTGTGGACCGTTTTTTTTAATACAGGTGCAATGAATACAGGTAATGAATGCAGAGTAGGAGGCTTCTTAAAGAAAAACTAACAGGTCAGTGAGAGCCAGAATACTTGCTGGTCGTTCGGTGATCAAATACTTATTTCAGCAATAAAATGCAAATTTATTAATTAAAAATCAACAATGTGATTTTCTGGATATTTTTTTTAAGATTCTGTCTCTCACAGTTGAAGTGAACCTACGCTAAAAATTACAGACCTCTCCATTCTTTGTAGGTGGGAAAACTTGCAAATCGCCAGTGTATCAAATATTTATTTTCCCCACTCTACACCCACCAAGCATTGCTGTTGACACCAGAAGTAGGAAGTAGTCATAATAAAGTGACTCGACTGGGTCTCTGTGCATCTATCAGCCCTGTGCTTGTTTCACACATAGGGCCAACTACAGGCAGAGGTACTGCTTCTACACTCGAGCTCTGGGGACAGATCCTTGAACTTCTGCATATTTCACTGTCTTGCTTTACATGATGATCAGCCCCATTTTTTAGGCAAAATGGATTTCAAATTGCAAAAGAACTAAGATGGAAATTTCTGAAGTGATTTATGTCACTGGTGTCAAAAAAAGTCATGCATTTTGGAACTTTTGCACAAAAGTTTGGGAACTCGTCCCTGTCCCTGTGTCTTTAAGAGAAGCTGTGCACAACGTATGTGCCATGAAGTCAGCGGCGGCGATCAGCGTGCAGTGATTCATGCTACTTGCTGCCAGCGCTGCTAATCAGGACAATACTATAGGGGATATAGTCATTCCAGATCCAAAACACAAGGAGAGCCGCGAGGAGGCTGTGGTTTTACAGGGAGGAAAAAGGGCAAAGAGAGCAGATCCGTGGGGAGGATGTAATATCATAATGTCCGCTAATAGCCTGTGGGGAGAGGTAAACCGACCACAGGCAGAGGGGGGGGGGGGGGGGGTATTGGGGCAGGGGACTCCCAGAGCACCAGCAGCCGGGAGTGGAGGAAGATCAGGTAGTGGGAGAGGTGAGCGGCAGCCTGGACGGCAGGACGTGGCCGAAACCAATGTACGGGTCTGACCGTATCATTACCAGTCTGAAGCCAATTCAGTAGGGTCTGTTTTTGTGGTTGAGGTTTGTGCCATGTGGATATTTAATGGACTCTTTACAATCCAGATGGGACGGGAACCATTACAACACTCATCTGAATGGAGATTAATAAAAAAGAGTTTACACAAGCTGTTGGCAAAAGTTAACAAATGTGAGCCAGGCTCAGTACTATGTACCATACGTCGGAGCAGGCTCACCGAAAACTGGGGAAGGGCGCTATTGTGGCACATGCTTGACACACATTGGCCGCAACTTAATCACCCCCACCCCCATGTAAAATATGCCAAAACTCCCCTACCCCCATATAAAATATGACAACCCTCCCCCACTCCGCTCATTGGGGCGTATGTATCATACTAGCTCCAGTGACGCTGAGGCTGAACATCATATGTACTAAGCTCCAAATCCGATTTCTAACACTTGCAAAGCGTCAGATTTATTGCCAAAAACCTGTCGCAGCTCAGTGGTTTGATGAATGCGGCATGGAAAAAAGCAGCATGACTACTCGCATACACTAGCATAGAGAAAACAGCTCCCCAGATAGGGTACACAGGGGTGTTCATTGGGTGCAGTACTAGACACTCTCTATGATCAGTGATACGTCTTCTTTAACCCCTTAAGCCGAACGCCTGAAAAGTAGTTAATGTCCAGAACATTTTTTTAGTTTTGGCTCCTTGCGTTTAAACAGTTGTAACTTTTTTATTTTTTCAATGACGCAGTTGGATGAGGCCTCGTTTTATTCGGGACAAGTTGTACTTTATGGGAATAGTTTAAGTACACTTATAAATAATTGCAGTATTTTTTTTTATTTTTTTACAAAACATTTTTTTGTTTTTTTTTTTTTTTTACACCATTCACATTTAACACTTAATAACTTGTTAGATTAATTCTACAGGTTATTACGGTCGTGTGGATATCAAATATGTGTAGGTTTTTTTGTGCGTGTAATTTATGTACAATTTTTTTTTATTAAATATTTATTTTTATTTTATTATTTTTTTATTTTTATTTTTTTTACACTTTTTTGTTTTTTTGTACTTTTTTTTACTCCCATGAAGGGAGAACTGTTTAAACATTTTTTTAACATTTTTTTTTTTTACACTTAGTAATGTATTAGCATATTCATATATGCTAATACATGCTAATCTGTGTCAGTTTGACACAGGCAGTGATCAGGACACCACACAGTGCGTCCTAATCACTGGCTTGTTACACAGACAGCTCTGGGGCCACGCTAAATCCCCAGAGCTGACTGTGCAGCCGTTCCCCGGGCTCTGTCGGGTGACCGGGTGTTCCGATCACCTGACAGAGCTCCCCTGCTCCCCTTTGATTGTGCTGTGGTGACGATCCGCCGCAATCAAAGGGTTAAAGCATCGGGTTGCGGAGGTTTCCTCCGCTCCCCGATGCCTGCAGGAGATGCTCTGGGATCGGGGCTGTGTAGTACAGGCCCGATCCTAGCACAATTGCGGCGCCGGGCGGCGCAAACGCCGATGTCTGCAGCGACGTCAAAAGACGGTGGGCGTTCGTTAAGGGGTTAAAGGGATTTTACCATGCAATAAAACTGAGGTGGCAAATTAAATAATAAACTTATGATAAAATTATGATTACAAGTTCTGTAGCATTTTTTGTTTTAGTTGCTCCCTTAGGGCTTGTCCACATTGCACGGGTTTTCACCCAGTTTTACAGACGGTTTTTGGCTTTGAAAACCGTCTTTAAACCGGGTGACAACTTTTAACATGGACCGTTATGGAAAACCGGTGCAGCGGTCCCGACTGCACGGGTTTTCTGCCCGGCGGTTATTTAGACCACCACTGGCCCGATAAACATTGAGCATGGTCATTTTTCCGCCTGCTTTTCGGGCGGAATATGAACATGTCTATGTAAAGGGGGAGGGCTTTTCTCCGTAAACCGCGGAGAAAAGCTGCTCCCCGCGGCCTTATGCACGGCTCGAAAACAGTGCAAATACCGGTCGGGAGTTCCGACTGGTATTTGCACTGTGCCGTGTGAACGGCCCCTTAGTGTACAGCTCATCTCCAGGGGATATGACCAGTGATGAGAGCTCCTCAGTCCTGGCCGCACATGCTCAGACATCACCTCTCTTCTCAGGCAGCTACTATCTGTCTCTTCCCTGCTTAGTAATCACACACACTCACTGCTGAGCGAGTGTTCAACCCAGAGGCGTAACCTCAAGTTCTTGGGCACTAGTGCAAAAAGTGAAATGGGGCCTCCCAGTTACCATATGCCATTTACCTTACTGGTGTCTTCTTATGTGGCAGAAGGGCCTTTGGGCCCCTCAGGCTGCGGGGCCCAGTAGCGACAGCTACTGCTGCATTCCCTATAGCTATGCCCCTGGTGCTGTCATTCTACTCCTGTCCTCTGTACTCCTTAGTAATTAGTCACATGGTGCAAATGGATAAAAGGAAAAAAGAAACCTCAATGTTTGGTTTTTGCAAGAATATGAACCTAGGACCCCTATGATGAAAGGCAAAAGTGCTAACCACTCAGCTACTTTGTAGCTACTCACAGTTGTTTACACAAACAGATCTTTGTTTGACTAGAGTGAGCAAACTGTGGGGAAAGGCATGGGGATGTCAAGCCTGCTGAGTCACATGATATACAGTTCAAACAAATCAAAAATGCCCCCTTTTGAACACACTGAAAGCAGGACAAACCAGGCATAAAATGCCTTTGTGGTAAAGCTCTTTTAAGGAGTAAGTGATTCCCCATCAGGGAATTGAACCCCAGCCAACAAAAATCATTTCGGCCAACCCAAACCAAAGTGCTCTTCAATTTGGGTTGGCCCAAGTGATTTTTGACGAAAATCGTCCATAATTGGGTGGGGTTGTTAAGAGGTTTTAGGGAGTTAACTTACCGATCCAGTGACCCATGCTCCCGTTATGGACTAATTTCCAATCCGACATCATATTTGACATGAGTTACCATAACATTGAATCTATGGTGAAGTAACCGCAGGTCAGATAGGCCGTCAGACAGGAAGTAAGGCTGCAACGGGAGCATCGAGCTGCCAGAGCGGTAAGTTAATTCCCTAAAATTCAACAAACATCTCTAAGCCTAAAGTAGGGATAGGGATACGGTTATGGTTATGGATAGGGTTAGAGGAAAATTAAGGTCTGGAACCATTTTTCTGCACATTCGGATGAACTTGTGTAAATTAAACAGGGTCCTATCCCAGCAACACTAATCCCCCTATACTAACAAAGAGGGTACATTCTCCTAGCCTACAAAAAAATGATGACCTTGGGTCTGGCTAAGGGGCGTAGCTATAGGGGGTGCAGAGGTAGCAGTCACTACCGGGCCCTGCAGCCTGAGGGGGCCCAAAAGCCCTCCTGCCACCTAAGGAAATACCAGCATTGTAAGTGGCACATAGTAGCTGGGGGGCCCACTTCACTTTTTGCACTAGGGCCCAGGAGCTTCAAGTTACGCCTCTGGCTTGGCTATAAACATTAGATCACTGGGGGTCCAACTCCTGCTCAACTTCCCAGTCAGCTGATTGAAGGGGTCATGGGGCTCAATCTTTACAAGTGCTTGTACTTGTTATCTATGTACTTTTTGGATCAGCAATACAAGGTACTGCACTGCTGTCCCATTTGAGTCTAATGATTACAGGTACAAGCACCCAGGGCTGCTATCAGGGTCCTATACAGCCAAAGCATCTGGGTCCCCCACCCATTACCAGTTCCTATCAACCACCTTACTCTCAGGCACCTTTTTGACCAGAGCCCTGACAGGAGTATTGCGAGTACTGCACTTCTGTGCATCTTTAAAGGGGTTGTCTCACTACAAGGATCGCTGCTTTTTATGTTCAAGATCTTGCAAAAACAAGTCACTTTGCAATATCTGTCCATTAACAGTGTCCTACCTATTCCTAGATATCCCCTCTTGTATGGGCTGCATCAACTCCTCAGGTCGCTATAGCTACAGACCTGTTTGACTTCTCCTGATAGGCTGCCAGCACTGGTTGCTATAGCTACAGACCTGTTCGCTCTCTCCTGATAGGCTGCCAGCACTGGTCACTATAGCTACAGACCTGTTCGCTCTTTCCTGATAGGCTGCCAGCACTGGTCGCTATAGCTACAGACCTGTTTGATCTCTCCTGATAGGCTGCCAACGCTGGTTAGGGGCGTCGCTAGGCAGTTTTATCCGGGGCTCGGGCCCCTGATAAAACCCCCTGTGCCCCGAATCTCCCGGGCTCCAGGCCGCTGCCATGAGCCTGGAGCACCGACTGGCCCTTCAGCTGCATGTGCATCCGCTGGACATACAGCTGAGGGCTTCTGCGGAGCAGAGAGCGAGCGCTCCCTGCTCCGCAGACAGTGTCGGACCGGCTCCAGGTCCGACACAGCGGGGCCGCCGGGTCCTCTTAGCGCTGAGGACCCGGCGCGGCCCCGTGCGGCTCAGCTGGCAGCGGCGCTATGTAATTACCTCATCACGCTGCTGCCTGTCCTCGGGCGCACAGCCGTCATAGGCCGTGCACCCGAGGAGCGCAGGACTGAAGAGGACAGAGCGCACTCGCCGGGGGAGTTAAGGTGATTATTAATGTTGTTATTTTTAATGGCGTTTACCTGCCTGAGCCCCTATATACCTGCCTGTGCCCCTATATACCTGCCTGTGCCCCTATATACCTGCCTGTGCCCCCATATACTGCCTGTGTGCCCCTATATACCTGCCTGTGCCCCTATATACCTGCCTGTGCCCCCCTATATACCTGCCTGTGCCCCCCTATATACCTGCCTGAGTGCACCTATATACTGCCTGTGTGCCCCTATATACCCTATATCTATATACCCACCTGAGAGTGACCCTATATCTATATACCTGCCTGTGCTCCTATATACCTGCCTGTGTGCCCCTATATACTGCCTGTGTGCCCCTATATACCTGCCTGTGCCCCCCTATATACCTGCCTGAGTGCCCCTATATCTATATACCTGCTTGAGAGTGACCCTATATCTATGTACCTGCCTGAGTGACCCTATATCTATGTACCTGCCTGAGAGTTCCCTATAGCTATATACACTGCCAGAGAATAACCCTATATCTATATATACTGCCAGAGAGTAACGCTATATCTACTATATACCTGCCTGAGAGTAACCCTATATCTATATACCTGCCTGAGTGACCCTATATGTATATACATGCCTGATAGTGACTCTATATCTATATACCTGCCTAGGTGACCCTATATTTATATACCTGTTTGACAGTGACCCTATATCTATATACCTGCCTGATAGTGACTCTATATCTATATACCCGCCTAGGTGACCCTATATTTATATACCTGCCTGACATTGACCCTATATCTATATACCTGCCTAAGTGACCCTATATTTATATACTTGCTTAATTGAGGGGACATATATACCTGTCTAACTGAGGGGACTTATATACCTATAATTAAGGAGTTGCCGGAAATGTGAGGATTCTAAGATATTTGTGTCCAAATCCTCAGGGACGAGCATTGGCCGGGAGCAATCAGCATGAAGGTGTGAACCGGATGGAGAAGAAAAGGGAAAGTGAACGACGCTGATCAGAAAAGACGTCTCCGGTGAGTTACTAAATGTAACTGCACTGTAATCACTTATATGTCTGCAGAGTCTACATACAACTAGTATCTACCACTATATGGTCACTATATGGCGGTGGTATATGTAATCAGAGCCTGTGTACAGCTGATAGTCACATATGGGGGTTTGGTTTGGTCAGGGTCTGGCAGGATTATTTGATCTTTAAGTAGTAATAGTTTTGGGTCTTGGTTTTGTAGGAGGGTTTTTAGTAACAATCATTTGTCTGGTAGATTTGCTCCATGTATCGGTGGATTATTTAGTGAGTGTTATTTAGGGGTATTGCACTGTCATACGGAGGGGAGCGATTTTGAAAAAGTAAATTTGTCATTGGTGATTTTTACTGTACAGTGACTGCTGAGGAGATGGACGGGATCTGTGTGGGATGTGCAGAAAATTAGTGACAGGAACAGAAGGTTTTTCTCTGTAAAAACACATCATGCCGCAGTTCACAATGAGGCGCAAAACATGCCGTGTGAACCCCGCCCTACTGAGCAAAAAGTAACACAGAGGGCCTGCGCCCCGGATGTTTTAGGACCCTAGCAACGCCCCGGCGCTGGTCACTATAGCTACAGACCTGTTCAAACTCTCCTGATAGCCTGCCAGCGCTGGTTGCTATAGCTACAAACCTGTTCGCTCTCTCCTGATAGGCTGTCAGCACTGGTCACTATAGCTACAGACCTGTTCGATCTCTCCTGATAGGCTGCCAGCACTTGTTGCTATAGCTACAGACCTGTCCGATCTCTCCTGATAGGCTGCCAGCACTGGTTGCTATAGCTACAAACCTGTTCAATCTCTCCTGATAGCCTGCCAGCACTGGTTGCTATAGCTACAGACCTGTTTGATCTCTCCTGATAGGCTGCCAGCACTGGTCGCTATAGCTACAGACCTGTTCCATCTCTCCTGATAGGCCGCCAGCGCTGGTCGCTATAGCTACAGACCTGTTCCATCTCTCCTGATAGGCTGTAAGCACTGGTCGCTATAGCTACAGACCTGTTCCATCTCTCCTGATAGGCTGTCAGCACTGGTCGCTATAGCTACAGACCTGTTTGATCTCTCCTGATAGGCTCCCCTAAATTCATACACGCCAACTCTCCCGTTTTTGGCGGGGGGGTCCCGCTATTTGGGGCCCCCCCCCGCCCTCCCGGGGGAGTTGGCATTCCTCCCGCCGCCAGCAGGTGGCGGGGGTCCTTTAAATGACCGCGGCGCCGGAGTAGCGCTGGTGCGCTACTTTTGGCGCCACCGGTCTGTTCCCACAGGCGGGTGAAGCGGGCGCTGCGCCCAGCTCACCCGCCCGGAACCTCGCTGAGCAGGGAGAGGCAGGAGGGATCGCTCCCTCCTGCCTCCTCCCCCTGTATGTCCGCGCCACTGTGCGCCGTACACACATGTCAGCGTCACAGAGGAAGTGACGCGGCGGCTGCACTCACTTCCCCTGTGACGCTGAGAGATGGCCTTGGAGCTGGCCCCCTCTGCAGAGCCTGGTCAGGTAAGTGGATTTTATTATTGTAATTTTATTCGTTTTAGGGGGCCACTGTCTGGCTACAATGGGGGGGTCTACCTGGCTACAAGGGGGGGTCTACCTGGCTACAAATGGGGGTCTACCTGGCTACAAGGGGGGCACTACCTGGCAACAGAGGGGGCACTACCTGGCTAACAATGGGGGCACTACCTGGCAACAGAGCTACCTGGCTACAATGGGGGACACTACCTGGCTACAATGGGGGGCACTCCCTGGCAAACAATGGAGGCACTACCTGGCTACTAAAGGGGGTACTACCTGGCTACTAAAGGGGGTACTACCTGGCTACAATGGGGGCACAAACCTGGCAAAAATGGGGCATCTACCTGGCAAACAATGGGGCACTACCTGGAAAGCAAGGGGGGCATCTACCTGGCCAACAGAGGGGGCACTACCTGGCAAAAAATGGAGGCATCTACCTGGCAACAGAGGGGCACTGCCTGGAAAGCAATGGGGGCATCTACCGGCCAACAGAGGGGGCACTACCGGGCAAACAAGGGGGGCATCTACCTGGCAAACAATGGGGGCACTACCTGGCAAACAAGGGGGGGCATCTACCAGGCTAAAAAAGGGGGGCATCTACCGGGCTAAAAAAGGGGGCACTACCTGGCTACAAATTTGGCTCTACCTGGCTACAGAGGGGGCATCTACTTGGCTACAAGGGGGCATCTACTAGCCTGTAAGGGGCCCTACCTGGTTATGGGGGGCTACTACCTGGCTATAAGGGCATCTACCTGGCTTTCTTCCAAAGCCGTTATGCCGTTAGGTGGAGTAGGTGTGGGTTTGTGCAGGGGCGTGGCATACCATCAAGATGGTCGTGTCCATGCAAATTTTTGCCGCGACGCGCGTAGCGCGCCGCCCACTAATATCTCCTGCTTTTTCATTTTCAAAAGTTGGCAACTATGCCTAAATTTGAAACTGAAACCGAGAAAACAGGACTTAGGTAAGATGAATCAATGTAGTGAGACAAACCATTTAAACATTAAAGAGGTTGCAGCCTTCACACAAGCACAGAGGCCCCTTCAATCATCTGATTGGGTCCCGGGAGTTGAACCTCCACCATTCTATTAGGATAAGACATCAATTTTGTGGGACTGGATAACCCCTTTAGGGTGTAACCTCTGCTCTGCCCTACCACCCTATAGCACTTTTTGGGAGTCATAGCAGTATTTAGAGACAGTTACCGGTACTGCATGTTGAATCAGGGTACTGTCTCTTTAAGAGATGGTGCAATAGAATTTGGCACGTCATAAAGGGGGTCAAGGCATGCAAGGAGTTAGGGTTTGGCCACAGCTGGATGCCACCACTACATGAAGCTCGGAACTTATAAAGGAAGACATGCTGGGCCTTGTAGTTCTACTTTTCTCGTCCACCACACAGCAGCAGGGAGTGGGCAGTATTCGGCATCACAGATGAAGCCGGTGGCAGAGCGGGGTCAGGCGCCTCTCCCTGTTTATGTTCAGACGCCAGCAGATAAATAAACATTTAACATAGCGAAGAGATGACATCACCCCCCAGAAAATATGAGAAGTCCTCATCCCTCCCCCCCTCCTACCCCTGACATAAAGGGGGCTATGGAGGATGGGGGTCCTCCAGGGAGGAAGAGGCAAACCAGTAGGACTCTGTGCACCTGTGTATATTGCGGAGTCACGAGTGCGCTCACAGGGGACGGTGCAGGAAGCTGGAGGGGCTCATCCACCCACTTTACATGACCGTTACATTCCCGTCCCCTTCTCCCAAGTCTCCCCAATGTCTTCATACAGCCCCCCCCCCCTCCCCCGCCCGCCCCGTCATTTAATTTAGTATTTTCCGCTCATTCATCTCCATTTCGTGGAAGGTGTGAATGTGGTAGAACAAGAGCAGAGGTGTGAGGAGGAGATGACTGAGCAATAAAGGAATGGGCAAGAAGGAGCGAGGGAGGAGGAAGACGTCCCGGACATAGGAGCGCGGGATGTGTCACACACAGATGTGCATTACAGCATCCCATAGACACAGAGAATGGAAGGAGGGAAGAACCAAAGAAATCCAAAGATTCGGTGGACGTACAACATTCCTACCCATCCCCGCTCCTTCTCTGGCTCTTCAGCTGTTGTAAAACTACAACTCCCAGCATGCACTGGCAGCGCCAAACTGCAGCCCACATACATTTCCATGGGACATACTAAAAGGCATGAACAAAAAGAACGAACCAAAAGAATGAACATTATTACTAAGTAATAAATACCTAAGGATAAGTAAAGACGGTTTCAGGGGCTAAATAAAAGATTGAATAAATAGAATATAAGATAAGTTTATAGTGGAATGAACAATTATATCAGAGAAACAGGAGTCTAGAACTTTACCTGTGCATGATAGGTGGGGAATGAATATGATATATAGGTAGCTAAGAGTGAAATGAACACATAATCCACGTAAACAGGTGTCTAGCACTTTACCTGTGCATGATAGGTGGGTAATGAACAGGATATATAGGCAGTTTAGATTGAAATGAAAACATTTTCCATGGACATCTTCTTATATGGAATATGTCTTCATTTCACTCTAAACTGCCTATATAGCATGTTCAATTCCCACCTATCATGCACAGGTAAAGTGCTAGGCACCTGTTTATATGGAATATGTGTTCATTTCCCTCTAAACTGCCTATATATCATGTTCATTCCCCACCTATCATGCACAGGTAAAGTGCTAGGCACCTGTTAAGGTGGAATATGTGTTCATTTTAATATAAACTCATCTTATATTCTATTTATTCAATCGTTATTTAGCCCCTGAAACCTTATTTGCCTCTCCTTAGCTCTTTATTACTTAGTAATAATATTCATTCTTTTTCTTCATGCCTTTTAGTATGACCCCATTTCCATAAAACAATGTCACTTTGCTACATGATTTGGTTTACCTAATACTGTAATACCTAATACTCCATTCATACCCAGAGCTGCCCCAAAAATGCAGACCTGATTTCCGGTGTACATCATCATGTAACATCCCACAATGTCCTGCCCTATGGTAGCAAAAACCAAGCAGAATTTAGAATTTAGCTTCAGTTATGACTGGAGAAGAAGAATTAAAGGGGGGTTCCTATCGCGCATTTTGATGGCATATTGATAGGATATGACATCAAAGTGTGATGGGGCCGCACCTATGTCAGGAACGGGCCCCTGAAGGTCTCTGTATGGCACTGAGAACCGGTCACGTTTCCGCAGGACTCTCCATTCTGTTCTGTTGGAATACCGAGCGGAACTTCAGAGCGGAACGTTTGTAAATATTTTTTCTTTTTTTCACTTTTTTTTTCTTTTTTATTGTAAGGCCATGTTCACACGACTTATTTGGGCGCGGATTGGCGCCGTACTGCGTGCCGGATTTGCGCTTCAGTACGGCGCCAATCCGTCGCAGTAATTACGGTAATCCACTGCTCTCATAGAGAACAGTGGTTTCCGTCGCTCCGACCCGCCCGGCGAATCCGCCGGGCGGGGAGAAAGTGACATGCACATTATCCAGGCGCAATACACGCCGTGGATAATGCAAGTCTATGGGGCCGGCGAGCAGCTCCCCCGCCGCGCTCCGGCCCCGCCCCCTCCCCGTCGCTTATTCAAGCCGGAATTGCGAGCGCAATCCGACTCGCAATTACGGCTTGAATAAGCCTTCTGAACATGGCCCAAGCCTCTGTCTACACAGCGCAGAGTTTTGGACACATTTTCGGTGGATCCAGTGTTTAGAATCCACCGAAAATCCAACTGTAACTCAGTGCTCCATAGACAGCAATAAAAAATCCGAGCTGTAGTCTACATAGCATGGGTCTTCTTACTGAGGATTTCTAAGCCACCGCCCAACACCGAAACTTAGAACATGTTTTATCTTCCGCCCAGATTCCCATCAGATGCCTGTAGCCTCAATGTACTGGGCCAGCGGGAAATCCGAAAACCGTCCGTGGTTTTTAAGCGCATACCCGCACCAAAAACCATGGTCCAGTGATGTTAGAATGCCGTCGGATTTTGGGCAGCATTTAAACATTGCTGAGTAGAGATAGGATTATGGGAAGTTCACACGGCTGATTTGGACCCTAAAGGCGAAATGTCCCAATACGCAAACGCTGTTTTTTTGGTCTATTTTGTGCCATATTCTCGATGTCGAAGAACTGTAAAAAGGCGCATTTCATTACCCAAATATATTACAATAGTGCAGTGTACGCATTTCACTGCCAACAACGATGTGCTATGGCCATACATATATTACATCATATGTGTTAGGGTCGCTATTACAGTGATATTAACAATATTACGTATGTGTTAGGTGCATATCCATAATATTACAAGTGATATGTGTTAGGGCATATCACATAATATTACAAGTGTATGTGTTTAGGTGCATTTCACATAATATTACAAGTGTATGTTGTTAGGTGCATATCACATAATATTACAAGTGTATGTGTTAGGTGCATATCACATAATATTACAAGTGTATGTGTTAGGTGCATATCACATAATATTACAAGTGTAGGTGAAAGAATATCACATAATATAACAAGTGTATGTGTTAGGTGCATATCACATAATATTACGAGTGTATGTGTTAGGTGCATATCACGTAATATAACAAGTGTATGTGTTAGGTGCATATCACATAATATAACAAGTGTATGTGTTAGGTACATATCACATAATATAACAAGTGTATGTGTTAGGTGCATATCAAATAATATTACGAGTGTATGTGTTAGGTGCATTTCACATAATATTACGAGTGTATGTGTTAGGTGCATATCACATAATATTACGAGTGTATGTGTTAGGTGCATTTCACATAATATTACAAGTGCATGTGTTAGGTGCATTTCACATAATATTACGAGTGTATGTGTTAGTGCATTTCACATAATATTACAAGTGATGTGTTAGGTGCATTTCACATAATATTACAGTGTATGTGTTAGGTCATTCACATAATATTACAAGTGTATGTGTTAGGTGCATATCACATAATATTACAAGTGTATGTGTTAGGTGCATTTCACATAATATTACAAGTGTATGTGGTAGGTGCATTTTACATAATATTACAAGTCTATGTGTTAGGTGCATTTCACATAATATGACAAGTGTATGTGTTAGGTGCATTTCACATAATATTACGAGTGTATGTGTCAGGTGCATTTCACATAATATTACAAGTGCATGTGTTAGGTGCATTTCACATAATATTACGAGTGTATGTGTTAGGCGCATTTCACATAATATTACAAGTGTATGTGTTATGAGCATATCACATAATATTACAAGTGTATGTGTTAGGTGCATATCACATAATATTACAAGTGTATGTGTTAGGCGCATATCACATTATATAAGAAGTGTATGTGTTAGGTGCATATCACATAATATTACAAGTGTATGTGTTAGGTGCATATCACATAATATACAGTGTATGTGTTAGGTGCATATCACATAATATTACAAGTGTATGTGTTAGGTGCATATCAAATAATATTACGAGTGTATGTGTTAGGTGCATTTCACATAATATTACAAGTGTATGTGTTAGGTGCATATCAATAATATTACAGTGTATGTGTAGGGCATCACATATATACAAGTGATGTGTAGGGTTCACATAAATACAATGTATGTGTTAGGTGCATTTCACATAATATTACAAGTGTATGTGTTAGGTGCATTTCACATAATATTACAAGTGTATGTGTTAGGTGCATTTCACATAATATTACAAGTGTATGTGTTAGGTGCATATCACATAATATTACAAGTGTATGTGTTAGGTGTATATCACATAATATTACAGGTGTATGTGTTAGGCGCATTTAATATACTTGTAATGATAAGTTATTCACCTCCGTGCGCGATGTGCCTCGTTAGGCGCATTACATACACTACCAATGATATGCTATGTGCTGTGATTTGCGCAATGTGCATTTTTAGGCGCATTATGTTTACTATGCAGTATATACCTAACGCCAGATTTTTGCGAGGATCATACTTTCAGGCGCACTTTACACTGATTTAATGCACCTAAAAACTGCCGTGGTGCCACCAATTTTTGAACATGTCGCGTTAAATTTTCAGCGCCCAAATCAGCGTCAAAACCTCATCTGAAAAGTGCCTCATTGAAGCATGTTTCAGACGAGATTGTGACGAGGATTTGATCAGGTTTTCTTCAAGGTTTTCCAGCACTGTTTTCTTTCTGAAACACCCATTCAAATTAATAGCCGAGGCAAATACCGCGCCGAAAAACATGGCAAAAACGCAGCAAAACCCACATTGAGGTTTTGGACAAGATTTTGAAGCCATCCACAGATTCATATGGGGATTTTCAGTGTTAACCCCTTACTGACAAGGGACGGTAAGGGGCTTTGTAGTGCTGTGCGCTGTGATCCCGCTATAATGCCACTGGGTGTTAGATGCTTATTGCAGCTAATACCCACTGGTTACAGCACAGGAGGGCACCGCCGACATCCTGCGCTGTTTATCCCATTAGACACCGGTTCACAGATGGTCGCGGTGTCTAAATCAATGAGAAATGGTGACGCATAACGTTCCTCACTCCAATCGGGGCGCCTGCGGCAAAATCACAGTGCCCAGGTCGCTAAACATGGCAGCTGGAAGCCTAGTGAAGGCTTCCATCACCGCCATGTTTTCAATTTTGCTATTTCCGGCCCCAGGAAGGAAGTGGGGAAACCGCCATCTTTGTACAACCTAATGCATTGTATTGCAATGCATTATGCTGTATAAATGATCGAGCCCCCTAGTGATGAAGCGCCCTAGGGGGACTCAAAGTAAAGTAAAAAAAATGTAAAAAATTTTTTAACGTGTAAAAATAATAAAAAATGTATTAAAAGTTCAAATCACCACCTTTTGCCATTTTACAAATAAAAATAATAAAATAATAAAAAAAGTTCTCCATATTTGGTATTGCCGCATCCGAAAAATTCTGATCTATAAAAATATAACATCATTTATCCGTGCGCTGAACACCATAAAAAGAAAAAGTTCCAAACCCCAAAATTGCACCTCCCCTAAAAATTGGAATAAATGTAATCAAAAGAGTCGCATGCAGGCCACACTGTGCTGGCACTATTGATACGTTATTGCTGATACCTGGTAAATACTGGATTATATGTCTTTATTCTCGTTGTGTCCCCCCCTTTTTGGTTGTCCTCTTGTTTGTGTATGTTCTTTTTGATTTTATTCGTTATAATGTATGTAAAATGTTAATAAAGTATTTTGTAATTTTTATTGAGATAGTACTCCAATTTTTTGTTGCTTAATATGTATTCCAAACTGGTAGCAATAAAAAGTGCACTTGAGACTTCCGGTTCCGGCGCCGGCGCAGGGAGATGTAACGCGCCTCGGCTCCCGAACCCCGCCAGCCAAACCCGCGATCAGCTGCGTTCAGCAGCGCAGACCGGCCGCAAATCGCAGCCACAGGTGACCCGAACGCCACCCGCAACACCCCTGTATGGAGCGGTATCTCCTGCGGAGCACGCCGAGAGCAGGAGCAGCACGAGACCAGCCGCAGGCACATTCCAAGATGGCGGCCGCGCCGCACACCACACTGAAGAAGCAGGTCAGAGAGGTGGAGGGGGGGTGCAGCAGCAGCGGAGGAGCGCTGGGGGCTGATGCAGCGACACCGCCCAACAGCTATGCCCACAATAGGCCCAGGGACCCCGCAATGGACCCCTCAACGGAGATTAACCCTCCCCTCTCCATAGACTATAAGCTACTGGCCACGGAGGTCGCCAAGCAGATAGCCCCTGATCTTCAGGCTGCACTAGAAAGCACAGTTCAGGCAACTCTCACCAAACTGCAGCAGGAGGTGCAGGATCATACCACTAGGCTGGAGGAGTTGGAAATCAGAGTCAATGATCTTGAATCTGATAATAGCGCCCTGAACGCCAAACTCAAGCTTTGTGCCAAAGCCCAGCTGATCCAGCAGGACCGTATAGAGGACCTTGAAAACCGCTCCAGAAGGAGCAATCTACGCTTGGTGGGACTGCCCGAGTCCTTTAAGCAGCGTGACCTCCAAGATCTATGCCAGGAAGAGTTACCAGCAGCCCTGGGGCTAAAACATGCCTGCCGTGTCGAGAGAGTGCATAGAGTGGGCCCAGAGAGCAGTGTGTCTCCATCTCCTAAAACCGCCCAACAGCCAAGAAACCGTACGTCATTATGAATTCTTGAGACTTTAATGACAATCAATCCGAAAATCTCTCTAGGGCGTACCGTAGGGCGAATGCCCCCTATGCTCATCAAGGAGGCCACCAAGTTCTTCTGTTCGAGGACCTTTTCCGCTTGATGTTTCTCAACGCCGTAGGGCATTCAGCAAGATCTGGTACGACACTCTTCAAAAGGCAAAATCCGCCTTCCAAATCCTATACCCGCGACCCGCTCAAGGGCTGAGTGCCGAACGGTCCGCCCTCGCTTCTTCACATCAACTACAGAGGCCCGAACGCTTCTCCTCTCCAACCTTAAGACCCCGAGATTCCCTAACTATCACCAGGCAGTCGCCCGAGCCCACGACACTTGAAACCTCCAAAAAAAGAGCAGAGGACATCTACCCGTGGAACTCAACCCATCTCCACCACCCGCTGTCACCCAAGGAGAGACGTGCCAACCAAGATAGGACTAAAACGGCAGACCACGCTCCGGTCTGAGACGAAGGACTTCGATTCCGGCACTAACGAGTTCTGGCGGACCTAGCAGATTGGTCTCTTTCTGGAAAATCCTTGATAAAGCTTTCTGGGACATAATAGTTGGGTCAACACATAAACAGACCCCTGAAACGTGACCCACTCGTCCTTTGTGACGGCCCAGCGGTTATAGTTCAAACAGACCGTGGAGCTGGTTTCTAGGAGACCCTCTGAAAAGCTGGCGGGAGGAGGGGGGGCTGATGTTGCTATTATTCTATGCTCATTCATATCTTTCCTGTGCTTGAAAAAAGGGAGTCAACAGTCCACGGCAACTGAGGGAGGAGAGCGTGGCACATCCCTTTGGCGTTATTTCACTGGTATATGTTGTTACAATTTGGTTTTACACTCATGGTTTTTCATTTGTGCAATGCAATCTCTCTCTCACTCTAATGGTTATTTCCTCACGTGGGCGACCTGGAAGCTGCGGTGAAGCAACCTGATTACCCTGTGGCAGACCAACCCCAGCTCTATACCTCTTAAAAAGACCTCTTAATGGCGGATCATCTCATGGAACATAAGGGGCAGCGTATCCCCCAACAAAACGCATAAAGGTGATCCGGCATTTAGGGAAACTGGCGCCCGACATGGTCCTTTTACAAGTCCCCAACCTTAAGGCGGAGGAACTTCCAGCTCCTGGAAAGGGCTGAGGTTTGGTCATCGTCGCTGGATCTACCGGCAGTGGGGGGAAAGGCGGGGTTTTGTTACCCTCATACATAAGAAATTCCCGTTTGATCTAATCTCACAACATGACCATGACCTGGAAGGGAGACTCTCACACCTGGTCATCCATGGGGAGGCAAGGAGCTCAGCATTTAACAATGTTTACGGCCCCAATGGTCAACAATCGGGCTTTCCTACCGAGATTTGGAGGAGAGGATAGGTCGTGATCAGGGTCCAGCAGCAGTCCTAGGAGGGGACATGAATAGGCACCTTGACCCCTCTTATAGACAGAAAAGGGGGCCCATGGGTCGCCAAAGGGGGAAGCCTCGCCTGCCGGAGGTGTGGGGGCCCTGCATCACATGATAGCCTACCCACCAGGTCTCCACGGATTGTTGGAGAGCACGTGAATCCAGAATGATGAGAGACTATCACCTTTTTCCTCCACACGTGCACAAATCATGGTCCAGGATTGACTATCCGTTTGATCTCTGACACCCTTGTAATAGTATGTAAAGAGCCCATATCAAGGACATGGGTCCTTTCCGACCAAGCCCCTATTTCCTTAGATTTGCATGACATGTATCCGAGAGGTAAGGACTTCCTTTGGAAGTTCCCGGCAAACTTAGCCAAGACGGAGAGTTTCCAACCGACATGGTATTCAGATTGGTGGGATTATGTTTGCCAAAATGATCAATGAAGTCCCATCAAAATGACCCGATGCTCTACTTGGAGCGACCGCAAAGGTATACTTGCGGCAGAATTATGGCTATACTTCCCCCTACAGGAAAAATCTTAAGAGTGCTACCTTCAGGCCTCTGACGCTGTTCGGGAGACGTATAAAGAATTCCTCCGAGATGGGTCGGGAAAAGAGCAGACTGGCTTGGGAAAAGGCCAAGCGGGAATTTGACCTCGGGGCTGAACGCAGGAGGATCTACAAAGATCCCACTGTCACATCTACCTTAGTTCCGTTACGGAAACAAATCCGGGGAAACCTATAACTAGACTTCTCAAAGGTTTCCCCACAAACCTCGCACATCCCGGGCCATGTCGATCGTCTGATGGCTCCATAACCGCATACACCGAAATGCATCAATCATACCTTTCAGACAGTTCTACAACACGCTCTACTCCTCTGAATGATCGCCCGCTCATGTCGGAGGGCCGGGATTTTTCCTGTCTAAAGTAAAATTACCGCCTCGTTTTCAGACCTGCATAGAGCTGCCCTGTAACGAGGATATCTCTGAAACGCAGAAGTCAGAACTGGCCATCCGTCAAGTTAAAAATAGGGAAAGCACCGGGCCCTGATGGGTATTCTTTCTGGGAACTATATAAGAATCCTGATTGATCAAATCGCCCCCGATCCTTACTAAATATTACAATCGTTACTCCCACTCAGGGCACCTTCGGCCCAGAATCCAAAAATGTCATTCATAAAGAATCTCCCCAGAAAGGCAGGACACGCTGCTGCCCGCCTCCTACAGGCCCATTTCACGATTGACATCGACCAGAAGATACTATCTTAAAATCCTGGCGGATCGCTTGGCGGATTTTAAGCCACAGCTGATCGGCTCCTCACAAGGGGGTTTCATTATAGGGGGAGGGGCAGGCGGTGGGCTTAATATAAGGAAGGGTCTTGGCGGTATCTTGAAGCGGGTCCATCACAGGCCGAGCCAGGAGCACAGCCCTGCCCTTGGTGGCCTTAGATGCAGAAAAGGCCTTTGATAACGAGCACTGGGATAGGCTCTGGACAGTGCTGGACATCATGGGAATTACGGTGCTTTCAGGACCTATCTCATCGCTCTCAGGCCCAATAGACAGCCCAACTGCCCAAATCCACACCCCAGGTTTCCCTTCCAACAGTTTCCACTTCAGAAGGTACAAGAACAGGGGAGCCCATTATCCCCTCTTCTTTTCAATATAGCTCTTGAACCCCTAGCGAGATTCTTAGAAGAGTCCAACACCTTTTTCAGTGTCAGATAGGAGGAACGGAGATACAAATCTGCGCTGTTTGCAGATGACGTGAGATCATATACATGGCCAATCCCCTGACTCATTCCCCAGGTTTTTGAGGTTCTACACCTGTTCTCGTTCAAATTCTCCAGGATATAAGGTGAAATGTACAAAAGTGAGATCTTGGAAATTGGGCCCCTGGGTTAGTCACCCTCGCAAAAAAAAAATGGAGCCCTTGGGTGTCCGACAAAGCACGTGCCCAGGGCTACATCACTTACCCTGGATCTGAAAATTGTAGAAACCCCAAGCACGATCTATAAATTAATATCCCCTACGCCATCATTGATAAAATCTCTATGACTTGAAAGTCGATGGTCTTCACTCCCGCTCTCATTGGCTGCCAGATGCCTCGCTAATTAAAATGATTAGTTTTTCCCGAAACTGTTTTGTACCCATTACAAACCCTATCCCTCCCTATTCCAGGCATATTGATGTCAACAAGATCACTCCTCGCTTTTCCAGATTTATCTGGGCTGGAAAGAAACCCCGGATTGCCCTAGGAAACTGAAGCTACCCGCACTGGTGAAGGGGGTCCTGAATCTCCCGGATGTCAAGGCTACAATCTGGCCTTTCTGGCCAGACACCTGCTAGACTGTGTTTTTGGACGCAACTCTTCTCCAACTGGGACATAAAAAAGAGCCATGCGCCCCTGGGCATCCCCAGCCTTGTTCCACACTAGGTACTCCCGAAGCTACCTGGCCCAATTAAAACCTCAGCACTGAACCGTGACACACTTATGGTCTGGAAGGAAGTCCGGAAAGAAAACCGGCCTCTCCTTTGCGATATCTAAAGGACATGCCTGGGGGCCCTTACATGGGACAATCCAACTCTATGATTTCGCCTTTGGAAAGCTAGGGGTCCTAAAGACCGCTGACACTAATGCACGAAACATTGAACAGATGGCTCACTCACGCCCCTAAAGAGATGCTCGAAAATTTGTACTACCTTGCAACGCCCATGCTTTGCTGCAACAATTGTTCCACCTTTGTAGAAGCAAGGTTGAAAGATATCTCAAAAGGAGACAGTCCTAAACGACTCTGACATTTTTGTCACTTCGCACAGGGACACTTGCACCCTCTCTGGCCTGTACAATAACCATGAGAGATGGTGCCAGATGCGGTCAAGTGACCAGCATTCATGTTCTGGCAACCCGATCCTAGGCGAACAAACCCCCGAAATCCCGAACACCATACTTCATGGCCTGGGCGCGGTACGCAAACATGTCATATGTGAGACCTGGCCGTGAAACCTTACTTAAAATAATACATAATGCCATCTAGCCTTTAAATCTCCCTGACTCCCGAGCTCCCCTGATAGCTCCACACTGCCCCCAAGTGTGGCACTCAAAAAAAACTGATCACTGGCAAGCTTATTGGGAAATGCAGTGCCCTCGCAGCAATATGGGACAGCATTGTCCGATATATCGACGGTGCACTTGGGTGTAACTCTGCAAAGAAACTATGACCATTTGATATTTCAACTCTCCCAGAACCCCCCTTTAACGTGACCTTGAAACTCTCCAGGGGAGGAGGGCGCGCCCACCTATCCAGGAATAGTAACATATAGCCCTGAATGGCTGCGAAACGCTGCCTACTGCAGCAGTGATAAGCCAACTCTTCCAACCGCTCAGCGGGGGGTTCAAAAACAGCTAGAGGACTATTTGATTGCTGATAGCCGAGACTAAAGGCCCAAAGAGGCTCCGCACTAAGGGTTATCTTTCAGACAAGGCGAACTTTTATTGAATCCCTCTATACAGACAGGGAAATTAAGGCCCTGATGCAAACTTCAAATACACGGGTTTGGTAATGTAAAGGAAGGGATCATTTGGCACTTTTGGGGAAGAGCTCCATGTGTGAGGGACCCTGACCACAACAATCACATTAGCGCAGCACGACACATACCAGGCTGACCAAAGATAGTAGAGAGGGTTTATGGAAAATCCCAGAAATTTGTTTCTCAGCATAACACCAAGTGGTCTTTTAAGAGAACGATGACGCACACGGTAATTTGGTTATTTTTTCTATACGTTGTATATGATTGTTGATGTCTGTGTAACTGCCTTTTTTTGTACATGTTTTAGCTTATGTACATGAAACTACTATGGTCCAGGCAATGGCCTGCAAAGCAAAATTTGGATCTGATCTGTAACATGACATAGTCGTTTTAATTTGTTTCTGTTTTCAAAATAAGAAAATCAAATAAAATGTGCTTAAAAAAAAAAAAAAAAAATGCACTTGAGCCTGCGAAAAATGCCCCTCACTCACGTCTGTAGGTGTTAGTATAAAAAAATATTGTACCACAGAAAAAGGGCCAGCGCTAATTTCAAATAAAGAAAATTGTTATGGAATTTTTTTACGCACTAATAACCGAGGCCCCAAAACAATAATGGAACCGTACATGTTTTGGGTAATTGCCGATGTGTATCCAGCCTGTAGAATACAGAGAACACATAATTTAACCAAAGAATGAACACCGAAAAAGCAAAACTCCCGCAAACATGGCACAAGTACTTTTTTCACATTTTGCCCCACTTAGAATTTTTTTGCGGTTTTCTAGTATATTCTATGGTAAGATGAATAACATCATTAGAAAGTGCATCTTGCCCCGTAAAATAAAAGCCCTCATACTTCGGAAACACTCCGGAAACAGCATCAAAATCTCAGACGTGGAAACGTACCCTTATCAATTATTTCCCCTTGAAGACTTGAATAGGCAATCACTTGATCGATTGCACTATGTAGAAGAGCAATACTGATGTACTGCCTGACACAGGCTTCTCATTCATCACCTATGGCAAGGTGGGGGGTAATAGGTGCAGGGCCGTTCCTAGGGGCGGGCCAGGGCGGGCGGATCGTATCCGGGGCGCCGAGGCTCCGCTCACCCAAGGGGGCGCCGCGCCGCCCTGCCCCCCAAGTGAGCAACACCCTGACTCTGCACACTGTTTTATAACAGCCGCGCAGAGCCAGCTGCTGACAGGGAGGAGGAGGGACGGATCGTTCCTGTCCCTGACTCCTCCCCTGTATTAGCCGTCACAGGGGGGCAACAGCTCTCACCGCGCCCCCTGTGACGCTGGGTCTCCTCGGCTGGCAGCTCTGCCGCCGATGAGACCCCTGAGCTGCGTGCAGCGTAACAGCGTGATGACGGTCACCGCTGCATACACCACTCCTGCAGCTCCCACAGCTCGCAGCCCGGACCGGACGCGCGGACACCCCAGGTGAGTCTCTTTTGTTATTTTAAAATTATTTTACAGGGGGCATCACGGGCTAAAAGGGGGGGGCATCTGGCTACAATGGGGGCATCCAGGTACGGGGGGGGCACACTGGCTACAAGGGGGGGGCACACTGGTAAAAGGGGGGGCCCTCCGGGCTAAAGGGGGGATCCTGGCACAAGGGGGCCCCCTGGCTAAAAGGGGGGCATCCGGGCTACAAGGGGGGCATCCTGGCTAAAAAGAGGGGTCCTGGCTACAAAGGGGCACACTGGCTACAAGGGGGGCACCGGCTAAAGGGGGGGGCACATGGTCAAGGGGGGCACCGGACAAGGGGGGAAACACTGGCTAAAAGGGGGGCATCCTGGCTAAAAGGGGGGCACAAGGGCGAAAAGGGGGGGCATCCTGGCTAAAAGGGTGGGCGGTCCTGGCTACAAGGGGGGCACACGGCTACAAGGGGGCAACTGGCAAAAAGGGGGGCATCCTGGCAAAAGGGGGGAAAATCCTGGTACAATGGGGGCCCCCTGGCTACAAGAGGGGCACACGGGCTACAAGGGGGGAACAGGGGTAAAAAGGGGCATCATGGTACAATGGGCACCTGGCTAAAAAGGGGGCCAACATGGCTACAAAGGGCACCGGGCTACAAGGGGGCACACGGGCTAAAAAGGGGGCATCACGGGCCACAAGGGGCACACTGGCTACGGGGGCACAGGGTACAAGGGGGGGCACACGGCACAAGGGGGCATCACTGGCTACAAGGGGGGCACACGGGCTAAAATGGGGGCACACTGGTAAAAGGGGGCATCCTGGCTACAATGGGGGCATCAGGCTAAAAGGGGGGGCACCCTGGCACAAGGGGGCATAAACCTGCAAAAGGGGGGGCATCACCGCTACAATGGGGGGCACCCTGGCTACAATGGGGGCACACTGGCTACAATGGGGGCCCTGGCTACAGGGGGGCATCAGGGCTACAATGGGGGCACACTGGCTACAATGGGGGACAGGGGCTACAATGGGGGCATCACTGGGCAAGGGGGGCCCATCATGGCAAGGGGGGATCACTGGCCCCGGGGGGGCATCACTGGTAAAATGGGGCACACTGGTACAGGGGGTGGCATCCTGTAAGGGTGGGCATCATGGCTACGGGGGGCATCAGGCTAAAAGGGGGGGCATCATTTGGGAGGGGGGGCATCTACTGGCTACGGGGGGCATCACGGGCTACAATGGGGGCACACTAGTACGGGGGGGAAACATTGGCTACGGGGGGATTTCTGGCTACAAGGGGGGCATTACTGGCTACGGGGGGCATCTACGGCTAAGGGGGCATAAACTGGCTACGGGGGGCATCTACTGATAACGGGGGGAAATCTACGGGCTACAATGGGGGAAAACCTACTACAAGGGGGGCATCAGGGGCTGGGGGGGGCATTAGGACAGGGGGCATTACGAAAGGGGGCTCACTGGCCACGGGGGCTCTACGATAACAGGGGCATCAACGGGGTACGGGGGGGCACCCCAACGGAAAATAGGGGGCATCTACTGGTAGGGGGGGTATTACAGGCCCCCCATAGAATGCATAGAGGGGAGTTTGTAAGGTGGAATTTGGTTGGAAAAAATGCTGATAAAGGAGGATTTTAAATTTTTTTTTGTAAATTTTTACAGTGAAGAGTCGGGAGTAGTTTTCAGGCTTGGGGAAAGATGGGGGAGAAGAAAAAAAAGAGAACAACTCTTCAAGACTTCCTTGGTCACTAGAAAAACTTTACTGTAACCATTTAATGTCTGCCGCGCCTGTGTTCAGGGGTATCCACCACTGTATGCTGGAATATTGGTTTAAGTAAATGGTTTGTATTCAGTAATGGTATTTGTATTATTCATCACTAGTGCTGGTAAGTGGTCCGGTGTTGCGATTTGGTCATATGTGGTGATATGGGGTAGGGTGTGGTGGTATTATGGGGTCACTTTTCGGGTATATGTGGTCTTAGTGGGTTGGGATTCGGGTTTTTGGTGTAGCAGGTTATTTGGTAACTGATGACTATTATTTAGTATTTTTTATATGTACAGATTGGGGAAAGTTTTTTGATTTTTTTAGTTTTGGGTTTGATGGTGATGCACTGGGGTTTCCCCAAATGTGGCGCTTTATTTTACAGGGGTGGGGGGGGCAAATTTCTTACCCGCCCCTGAGTGAAATTTAGCCTAGGAACTGCCCTGAATAGGTGTACCAACATGCCAGGTCTTCATGAGGCCTCTGGCTACCATGGCAACCAAACGGCACCCCACTATCACATCATGAGGGCCTCAGTGGGCTGAAGCCTCATTTACTTATCATTTCGTATAAATGGTTACGTGACCTCCTATCTAATATCTGCAACACATGGAGCACATGGAGAGGGCTCAGCGACTAAGCAGCCTTCATGCCGCCGGTGCATAAACTTACTTTGTTATTCTATAACCTATCATGTTCTTCTGCATGATAGGTTCCCTTGAACATGGAGAGGTCCAGTTTTAGACCTCATTTATGAAAACTATCTAGGAACAAGATTGCCCATGGCAACCAATCAGATCCCAACAAACCAATCGAGCCCATACAACCAATCAGATACCATACAACCAAACAATACCATAGAACCAATCAGTGCTCATAGCAACCCAAACAGAGCCATAAACGCCCAAACAGAGCCCATAGCGATCAATTTAAACCCATAGCAACCCAAACAAGCTCAAGCAACCAATCGAGCTCACAACAACCAATCAGAACTCATAGCGACCAATCAGAGCTCATAGCAACCAATCAGAGCTCATAGTGACCACTCACAGCCTACAGCAACCAATCAGATCCCATAGCAAGCACTCAGAGCTTATAGTAACCAGGGCCCATAGCAACCAATCAGAGCTCATAACAATCAATCAGAGCCCATAGCAACTAATCAGAGCTCATAAAACCCAAATCAGAGCTCATAGCGACCATCAGAGCTCACAGCAAAAAATCAGGCTCATAGCGCCCAAAAGAGCCACAGAAACCAAATCGACCCATAGCAACTAATCAGAGTCATACAACCAAATCAAGCTCATACCGCCCAAATCAGACCAAGCAACCAATCAAGCTATAGCGCCCAAATCAGAGCCCATAGAAACCCACACCACTCTTTTTTTTTTTTTTCCAGAACACTAAAAGAAAAAAAAGCTCAGCTCTGATTGGTCGCTATGAGCTCCGATTGGTTGCTATAGGCAACAAAGACAAACTTACTGCTAGACAGTTTTCATACATAAAGCAACCAATCAGAACCCATAGCAACCAATCAGGGTTCAGCTTTCATTCTTCCAAAGCAGTCTAAGATATGAAAGCTGCGCTGTGATTGGTTGCTATGGGCTCTGATTGGTTGCTATGGGCAATACTGGCAGTCTTACTGCTAGACAGTTTTGATACATAAGGCCCATTGTCAGGGATAGAATCTTTCTCATTCACCTGAGTGGTTGCAGAATTGTGAATGCAGCTCTGGTGGAGAGTGGAGTATAACATGTGATAGAAGTCAAAATCTGCAAGGATACTAAAGAGTGATGCGGTCAAACTAAATGTTGTTCAAAAGGGGATGATTTTTTATGTGTATCATATAGATAAAGATTGGTTTATAATTTGTCAGATGATGTGAAGGGCTGGATCTAGGTCTGTATAAATAATACATTGCTTGGGGGCATCTGATAGAGGTACTAGATCAAAAACAACAACAAAGGTGGCATGTATGAATTTTGGCATTTACACGCCAATTTCCATGCGCATAATATTAGTCTAGAATGCACCTGAATCTATGAACCTGCTCTACAGCGGATCATAAAACAGGCGCATTCTACGCTAAGACGCCCCTTTCGGTCAAGTAAACCACTTTTAAATGTCTAAACCCGTTCCCCCAGTAATGTGCCTAGATTTGCCGTACTGAAGCAATAAATCTAGTGCAACCCGCCTCCTTAAATCAGGTGCATTACAAAGCACCGCGGGCGCTCTGTAATGCACCTGATACTGGCGTGTGGGCAATTTAAACCTATTGTAAACGGGGCTGCGCCAAATGTTGGGCTAAAAATACTTTGATTAGAGACTTAGGAGTAAGCACGCTTTGGGGAAAGGCAGAAGTAATATGCTAATACATTACTAAGTGCAAAAAAAAAAAAAAAGTAACACAGTTCTCCCTTCATGGGATTTAGAAAAAAAAAGTAAAAAGCATAAAAATTGTAAAAAAATAAAATAAATAAAATAATAAAATAAAAATAAATATTTAATATAAAAATAATTGTGGATAAATTACACACACAAAAAAAAACCTACACATATTAGGTATCCACACGACCGTAATAACCTGTAGAATTAATCTAAAAAGTGACTAAGTGTGAAATGTGAATGGTGTAAAAAAAAAAATGAAAAAACAAAAAACATTTTTTAAAAAATTGAAAAAAAAATTCTGCAATTATTTATAAGTGAACTTAAGCTATTCCTCCATGAAATACAACTTGTCTCGAATAAAACAGGGCCTCATACAACTGCGTCATTGAAAAAATAAAGAAGTTACAACTGTTGAAACGCAAGGAGGCAAAAACTAAAAAAATGTTCTGGTCATTAACTATTTTTCAGGCCTGGGGCTTAAGAGGTTAATAATACCACCATTTAGTGCTCAAATAACCGAAAAACTTGATTGTATGGGGAGGAGGCCCAAGGACTTTTTCCCCTTTTTCCCTCTATAGTCATGCATTGCAGGAATAAATATCCTAAAAGGGGTGGGGGCCTTTGATAGTAGAGGGCAAGGGCATTTGCCTTTCCAATAATCTAACCTAATCAAATTTTTTTTATAACTGGTTGATAAGAAGCTTTTTAGTAGCGTCTGAATAGATGGCAGCACAGAGCATAACAATGGGTGACGCTCATATGCGGTACAAATACATCCCGCTTCATTATACTGTAACCCATCAGCAACCCCCTCACAGAGGGCACGGAGCGGGTCACACAAATAAATTCCCCACTTCCCAATCAATCTGTTACTTCATATCTAGACCCAGAATATTATTCCATTGTCTCCACTTCCTGCGCAATCACTGGTACAAGATAAGAATGGGGCAGGATGTGCCGCCATCCCCCTCCCGGGAGCACAAGAGGACAAAACCCATAAGAAAAACATGAGGAGCCGAGGGAAGAGGCGTCTCAGGACAAGTGACTTTTAGGAGCAGGAAAATATGGAAAGTAATAAGACACCAGGAGAAATTGATGAGAAAAAAAAGGAGAGGTGAACGAGCGGGCAGAAGTGATGAACATGGAGGACGAGGAGGGCAGAGACTGGCACATGTGGGGCATTACTTGTGTACACCTATAGGCGTATGTGACTGTGTTCCTATGTATAGATCCGTGGCCGTTCATATGTATTTCTGTATATAATAGAGCACGCTGCATCCTCAGGACTTGGCATCCAAGGTGTTAGATTGGGCACACAGAGGTTGGATGGGTTTCTTGTCTAAGCCCATACATTTCTCTCCCCCCTCCTTGCTGCATTCCTTCCTGCTGTCCGCACACACCGCTCCCTCCATCCTCTCTCTGCCATTACCCCCAATGTACGCAAACGGATCCAAGATTACACTCACCCCTTCTCCTGTTTCCTTAAATACTTTTTATTATAATCTATTAATTATCCCTTTAAACCTTTCCAGTAATCCTTTATAACCGGCCCCTTTTTATCATAGTTTTGTAAGGTTGAAGAAAGAGACAGCTGTCCATCCAGTTCAGCCTATTGCGCTCTAGTGTTGTTCCAGTGGAAGGCAAAACCCCCATGAGACAGGAGCCAATTGTCCTCATTTTAGGGAAAAAAGTCCCTTCCCGACTCCAATCTGGCATCAGAATAAATCCCCTGGGAAACAAACGACCTTTCTCTATATAATAACTAAACTGGTTTATATTATTATACATCTAGAAATGTATCCAGACCCTTCTCCCGAATCCCGGTCACTATAACCTGTTATATTAAATTTCATCTAAAATGTATCCAGACCCTTCCCAGAATCCGGTCACTAAAACTGGTTATATTATTAAAATCTAGAAATGTATCCCAGACCCTTTTTCCAGAATCCGGTCACTAAACCTGTTATATTATTACATCTAAAAATGTACCAGACCCTTTTCCAGAATCCTGGTCAAATATAACCTTTATATAAATTTTTACATCTAGAAATGTATCCAGACCCTTCTCCCAGATCCTGGTCACTATAACTTGTTCTATTCTTACATCTAGAAATGTATCCAGACCCTTCTCCCGAATCCCGGTCACTATAACTTGTTATATTATTACATCTAGAAATGTATCCAGACCCTACTCCAGAATCCTGGTCCCTATAACTTGTTATATTATTACATCTAGAAATGTATCCCGACCCTTCTCCTGAATCCTGGTCACTAGAAGTTGTTATATTATTACATCTAGAAATGTATCCAGACCCTTCTCCAGAATCCCTGGTCCTATAACTTGTTATATTATTACATCTAGAGATGTATCCAGACCCTTCTCCAGAATCCCGGTCCCTATAACTTGACTACTAAACTTTAAAAACGTCAATAGATTATTTTATTCCATGGTTCATGTAAAGCGTGCCGGGAGCAACCATGGATATCGATAACCCGGTTGCCCTCTCAACCAACAACCATACCATCTTATGCCTCACTTGGCAGAATTTCAATATTCTAAACTAGGAACCTGGTCTCCATCTTGTTTTGATGAGTGGGCTACAGTTTTTCTGGTCTGATCCTCTTACCGTCATTACCCTCAATGTACACAAATTGATCCAAGATTACACAAACCCCAATGTCATCTTGTCAACTTTTCCATACCAAGTACCTACTTACTAAATAAAGCCCATGTTGGACCCTGTCACAGGCCTGGTTGGTGGACAAGGCTCCTTGATTACTAAACTTTGAGAACTTTAATAGATCAGTTTAATCTGTGGCTTATATAAGGCATACTGGGAATCATGGATAAGGCGTGACCCTGGGCAATATGATGACCCTGTTGCCCTCAGAAACAACACCCATACCATCCTATGGCTCACTTGCTTGTATTTCAATATTCTACTTTAGGAACCTGGTCTACTTCTTGTTTTGATGGGCTACGACTCTTATGGTCTGATCCTCTTACGATCATTACCTCTTAATGTACGCAAACTGGGCTGTCATCTTGTCAATGTTTCCATACCAATTTCCTACTTATCATGACCCAACATCAAACTTAATAACCCACCTTCAAAGCCCATGTTGCGTCAATTCCCAATCCAGGCTGGTGGACCAGGCACCTTGACCTCTAAACTTTGTAAACTCAATAGATTAAATTCCTTGGTTCATAGAATCATAGATATGGAGCAACCATGGACAATACAATGACCTTGTTACCTTTTGACCAAACACTCGTGGTATTTCATCCCTATCATTTCATTAGCACACTATCCTTCATTAGGAACCTGATCTCCATTGTATTTCCATGAGTGGGCTTCCGCTCTTCTAGTCAGAAGTAGTGGTCATGTTTAGTGTTGATCGAACCGTTCAAGAAAAGTTAAGTTTGAGTCGAACTTCACGATTTTTTAGAACTCGAGCCGAACCGAACATTTTACTGTTCGTTCGAGTAAATGTTCGCATTCTACATCGCGTTCGATGCACTATTTTAATAGTTTTTAGGCGCATTAAATCAGTGTAAAGTGCACCTGAAAGACGATCCTCTCAAAAATCTATACCTTGCATAGTAAACATAATGCGCTTAAAAAGGCGCATTGTGCAAATCGCGGTACATAGCATATCATTGGTAGTGTATGTAATGCACCTATCGAGGCACATTGCGCAAATTGCGGCACATAGCGTATCATTGGTAGTGTATGTAATGCACCTATCGAGGTTTCGCATTGTGCGTCATAGGGGGAGTTGCGGGCATAACCATACATACATTACTAGTTTATGCTATGCGCCTCGATAGGCGCATTGTGTTATGGAGGCGCACAGCGCATCATTTTTAGGCGCATTACAATGTGTTGTATAATGCGCCTAGTGTTGTTGTACTGTTATGTATGGTAATTGCAGCTTCGCATCAAATAAGTTAAAGATTTTTGGCTGTAGCTCACCTCCCATTTAGGATACACCTGTTCCACTCATTTGCTTCGTCTGTGCTTCCTGCTTTGCTCGGATCGCTGTAGTCCACGACCTCAGGACTTTCCAAACACTCGTAGTAGGAAACCAAAGGAATTCCCATATCACAGCAAGGGCTGTGAACAAGGGCTAAAATTGTTTAAAGCCCGAAACGCGTTAGCAACACGCTAGCGATATGCTTTTACCCTCTGTAACCTTTGCACAATAAAGAACGTCTTTTGTACCTGAGCTGGATCGTGATATGGGAATTCCTTTGGTTTCCTACTACGAGTAATTGCAGCTTCCCCTCACCTGTGTAGGTATAAAAATTAACCCCAACATCTTCTCCCATTGACTTTAATGGGAATCGAAGTTCAAATTTGCCTTGAACTTCGAACTTCTCAAAGTTCGAGGTTCAACTCGAACTCAAACTTTTTAGAGTTTGATCATTTCTAGTCATGTGTCATGGTGCAGGAGCTGGTCCATTGCTAATGATTCTGGCTATATCACATCCACCAGGGACACAAACCGGTGCCGGCAAACTGGTCCCGACACAAAACGGTGAGACTGAACACACCGCTCAACTGTACTTGGAAGCAGTGTTGTATTGGGGTGCTTGGGGCCCACCAGTAGAATTGATTCTTGGGGCCCATTCCATAGCTACTATATATAACTACACATACTACACATGCTTCTTGCTTTCTGTCTCTCTTTCTCTGCCTTTCTCCCTGAAAAGCAGTCCTATGCCTGCTATTCTCAATGGTCGACCTAGCATAGGGACCCATCATGCGCAAGGGGCCAACTGGTGGTTTCCCATGCTTCCCCGTGGGCTAATTCAAGCCTGCTTACAACTCCCTTAGAACAGAATGGAGAGTTGTACACAACCAGCTCTCTATTCTGAGCCAACACTTTCAGGGGCCCGTTCCTGAGATAGCTATGGGTCCCAGAGGTGGAACCCGCACTTATCAATCTTTGATGGCATATCTTATCCATATGCATTTAACTTGTGACAAGACAATTAACAACAGAACGGTTAGACTTTGCAGATTAAGATATGGGAAACCATAACTTCTATGGGACGCCCTCTCCTTCCACACACAGTGTGATTTACTATTTAAGACAAGATACTGATACATTTTCTGATTGTAGATTTCTCAGTTCTGTTCTCTGTATATGATTATGGGGGTGGCCATCTTGCCTACACTGTTTTTAGCAGCATTTTGAGTGATGCTGTACAGTAGCTTCAAGGACATAGGAGCCTGTGAACAGGAGCAGACCCATTGACTTCTATAGGAGAGTTTTCTCAGCATTCTCTGTGACCTGGGAAGAAGTTAGTGTGCAGGGAGGGGGAGCTGTGACATCTCCTATTGTGAATGGTGGATCCTTTGTTATCTATACACATTGGTGTCAGGCTTTCAGTGTAACCCTGCCTGTACTGATCATGAGCAGTAAAATCTCTCTCTACAGAACAGGAAGTGTCAGACTATTACTGGGCCAAAGCGAAAACTGTAGGACTTAAAGGGGTTGTCTCACTACGAAGATTATAGTTGAAAATGTGGGAACCAAAAATCTAAGGACGTACTTCCTTGGTTACTATTGGTAAAGTGCATACGGTTTTAGAGAACGGGCTGGTTTACATGTGCTTAGCAACGGTGTATGTTTACTGGTCAGGGAAGCATTCTGTCCTGCCCAGGTCGTGCACATGCAAAGGAAAGGCAGTTAAGAGGAGGGGCAGGGATGTGTGTATTGGCAGGCAAGGAGGAGAAGCAGTGAGAGGACATGCAGGGGGGTTGTGTGTATTGTATCCTCTTCACTGCTTCTCCTCCTTGCCTGCCAATACACAGATCCCTGCCCCTCCTCTTAACTGCCTTTTCTTTGCATGTGCACGACCTGGGCAGGACAGAATGCTTCCCTGACCAGTAAACAAACACCGTTGCTAAGCACATGTAAACCAGCCCGTTTTCTAAAACCGTAGCACTTTGCCAATAGTAACCAAGGACATACATCCTTAGATTTTTGGTCCCCACATTTTCAACTATGATCTTCATAGTGAGACAACCCCTTTAAGAATTAAAAAAAATATATACTGAAAGTGATATGGAAAAATTTTTGATGACACCTTCCTTTTAACCTCCTTCCTGGGCTCATTTTCCAGGTAATTACTGCCTCGCACTCGCTTTCCATAAGATGGTCCACAGAAGACATGGTCCACTCACCAGCCGCACTTCCTCTTCCTTCCCATTCTCAGGTTACTCTCCATGTCTTCTCTCTCTCTTCAAGCCAGAGAATGTCTTGCTCTCTCCGTCCACCTGAAGGCCCTCAGACCTTGAGATGTAGCCCCTTCAACTGTCCTGGTAGACTTCTTGCCCAGTTGCATGTACTGCTGGCGCTATATAGTCATCCTCTATTAAAGGGGTTGGAAAAACATGACTGCTTTCTTCTAGAACAGTGCCACACATGTCTAGGTAATGTGTATAGTATTACAGCTTGCCTCTATTAAACTATATAGGACTGAGCTGCAATACCACAGACAACCTGTGCTCCCATGTGGTGCTGTTTTTGGAAGTAGGCAAACATGTTTTTTTTAATTATGGACAAATACTTTAAATTATGACTTTTTACAAAGAAAATGTCAAATATATTTCATAGTTAGATTTAGTCAAAAGTTTATTGTGCCAACTGACTGTGCCAAAAACATTATAATGAGCATCTGTGAGGCCCCTCTAACACAAACCCTTGGCTAAGCGGCCTGGCAGATCTATGTATTCTCAGCTCATGGGGCCATTATTGGGGTTGTCTATGTTGAAGAATCCCTTGTTGTTCTTGCAAGCTCCTCAAAGTCAAGCTGGGAATTGGGAACATCTCTCCAAAAAAATTGTTATTATCAAGGTGTTCAGTGAATGCATGCAGTCCAGCAGACAGAAAACCCACAAAATCAGACAACCCCCTTTAAATAGATGCTACTGTAGACCAGAAGACGGTAATTTCCCTAGCAGAGAGTAGTTGTCACCAAAGCCCTAAGATGAAGGGCAGGAAGAGAGGGAACCCGGGGAAATCAGGGTGAGTTAGTTTGTGGAGGCAGTAAGAGAGTAGATTGAGAGAGGTCTGTGTCTCTTGCAGACTTAGGGCCACATGAATGAAAACTGCTTAGATCTAAAACTCACTTTTTTGCCCATACTGTAGGTTACTATGGGCCAAAAAGTGAGTTTTAGACCTAAACAGAACAAAAGTATATGTGCAAGACCTAATAAGAGACATTAATAGGTTTAATACAATACATTTTATTGATTCATAAATTATTAAAAATAAAAACATGATGGACAAATAGGCCCGGAAACAAAGGGTAACAATGGTATTTGATCGTATATTAATATATTTATATATATATTATTTATATATATATATATATATATATATATATATGTGTGTTTGTGTATATATATAATATAATACTTATGTATATAGTATTATATATATATATATATATATTATATATATATCGATTGCATATTTATGCATGAATATTTTATGTATTTAATTCTATGCATCAAGTGCTAAATCAGATCAATAGTATTAGATAAATATAAAGTGCACATGGCAAAAATCAATAAACACCATCAGCTACAGCTCCCCACTGGAAAACACCTGACGTGTGTTTTGCATCAATGCTTTATCTTCGTCCCTGCTGTGCTCCACTATTCAACCTGGTAGGCATAATGCTTTAGTTCTTAAGCCTACCAGGCATTGGCCACTAGCGTGGAGAGACGCAAGTTTATTTTTTTTCTTTTCTTTCATGAATGGGGCCTAACATACAATATATCTGGGGCCCACTATAACCTAGCTACATGGGGCCCACCTACCTACAACCTACCTAACTGTGGCCGACCTATAACCTACCTAACTGGATCCCACCAATCACCTACCTATCTGTGGCCCACCTATCGCTTCTCGGCCTCTTGGCTAAGATCAAGTGTAGTATCTGTTCTTATCAGGCCCCTTGGCGGTGTAACGCTCCGGCATCGCTATAGGGGGTCTGTGTCAGAACGGAGAACCACATTGGGGGTAGGGAGGGGGTGTACGTGGCTTGCTTGAAAGACATCATCCGTAGGTGACCCCCCTCAGGATCGAAGCCAGGATGGCTTAAGGGGACTATGAAGCTCTAAGTGTGATGTGCCCCAGGATTGACGACCCTGGGGTGCCTGAACTCACTGGGTATGGGACCCCACATGAGTTTTAGCACATTTGCACTGCACTTTAACTTTCACTGTCCCTTTGAGCACACGTCCTTACTCCCCGGCCTTCTGGCTAGGCAATAGGGAAATTTTTATAATTTCCGGCCAGATGTCCGGGCAGTATCTCACTGCGCACATTCACTTTATTTATTTTTCACGTCACAGTGTGTTCACGGATGTCCCGTGTGGTGTGTTTCGGATTTTGGGATGTGGCACCCTTTTGGGACCTCCCCGAGGTCTACGGGGAGAATGTGTGGCCATCTGGTTCCTTTCTCCCCTGCAAACCCCGGCACTCTTCGGAGTCGGCCACCAGGTGAGCACTTGGTCGAAGTTTGGTGTGGCAGGCCATTCTGACGCCAATGTGCAAGCTTGGAGGTTCGATCTGCTTCGGCAGTAGGACCATTTGCCACTCTTCGGAGTCGGCTACCTGGACTGCATTTGGTTGGGGTTTGGTGTGGCAGGCCATTCCAATGCCAAGTGTGTTCGTAGGTTCAATCTGCTTCGGCAGTAGGACCGTACATGCGACCCCATGCGGATGCCTTCTGGCTCGGTGGGGAAGCATTTTGTTCTCTCTCTGCTTCGGCAGAAGGAAATACGTATCGTGTATTCCTGTGCAGGTGCCTTCTGGCCCGGCAGGGATACTATTTCTGTGCCAGGTCTATGGGGGTCCCATTACGTTTAAGTGTGGGGCTGCGATCGACCGTATCCTGATGCACTGTTTTTGTGTGGCACTTGTGTTGCACTTTTTTTGTGCATTTTGGTGTTAGGTGCACGTTCTTAGGGCTTAAAAAAAAAAAAAAAAATCTGTGGCCCACCTACCTCCCTAAGGCCCACCTATCTACAACCCACCCAGCTGGGACTACCTACTACCTACCTCACTTTGGCCTACCTATCATCTACCTAACTGGGGCTCATCTACCTACCTGGAGCCCACCTACCACCAACCTGACTGGGGCCTACTTATCTACCTGTGGGATATATACTGTATCTACCTAATTGGGGCCTACCCATTGTCTACCTACCTACCTGTGACGCACCTATGTACCTGTGACCCACTTATCACATGCCTACCTACCTAACTGGGGCCTACCTACTGCCTACCTACCTATTTGAGGCGTACCTATCTACCTAACTGGGGCTTACCAATCTATCTAACTTAGGCCTACCCACCAACCTGCCAAGGGACGGCCTAGCAACAAATTATCCAACGGGGGTCTACCTACCTAAATAAGGCCTACCTACCTACCTGATGCCTTGCCTACCTACCTATCTGGGGCTTTGCCTACCTATCTGACAATATGATTCTGAGGGGCACAGGCCATAGCTGTAGCACAATATCCAGGGGGAAAGTTCTCTCCCCCACCCCACCTTCCAACTCCATAGGAGACTGTGCCTCTGAACTATGGCCTGTACCCACTCTCCCACCCATGGAAAGTTTGTACAGAGGTGGGAATAGGTAAAGAGGTGCTGGAAAAGTGAGGATTCTAAGATATTTGTGTGTAAATTCTGCAGGGATGAGTGGTGGCCGGGAGAAGTCATCATGGTGCTTTGGACTAGATGGAAAAGAAAAGGGAAAGAGAACAACTCACGAGAGAAGAGAACGACTCATCAGATAAGACATCTCCTGTGAGTCCCTGGGTGTCAGGGGATACATTTCTTCTGTGTTGGATCAGTGCTGTAGTCTATGTCATGTGATGCTCCCTGAGCTGGTGTCTGACCACTATGTGTTCTCTTTATGGTATTATTGTAGGTTATATCGACATTTGTATAGTGGCAGTGTACACTTGTAACTGATTGTAAAAATGAGTGCACCACTGTCCCTGTGATTAGGAGGTTTCACTTTCTTGATTGTGTTTATAATGTTGTTTATTTAGAGAGCGGCAAAGTGCGTGACCAGGGTAAAGCTTTGAGGGGGATTTTGTTTATGGACTGGTGGGAGGTGGAGGGGGTTCGGATGGAGCCACTAAGCAATGTGTCTGTCTATGATATGTTAGACTGTGAGAAATGTGTAAGACAAAAGAAAATAGGGGTGAGGAGACAAAGGACAGCACACCCGAGTGCAATAAATGGAGTTTCCACAGAATATTGTCAATAGTATATAGGAGACACACTAGGTCCCTCAGATTAAGAACTGGATTGTAGAGGGTCCGCTGCAGCTTATACTGTGACAATCTGTTTTCCCAGTATCGGACTGTGAACCAGAAATCTCTTACTGAGGTTTATTCATCTGTAAACCTCCTGCTGTCACAGAGAAGAATTAGCGCTGGACCGCTTAGTTAAACAAGGTTGTTTTTTTTATAGGAAGACGCGTTTCGTGCACTTCTCCCAGTTCCATAGAACACAGAAGCTTTCATTTCATATAGTGTTCTTGAAAAAATAAAAGCTAGGCTCTGATTGGTCGCCATGACCTCTGATTTGTCGCTATGGGCTCTGATTGGTGGCTATGGGCTCTGATTGTTTGTTATGGGCTCTGACTAGTTGCTATGGGCTCTGATTGGTCGCTATGGGCTCTGATTGGTCACTATGGGCTCTGATTAGTTGCTGTGTTGATTGGTGCTTTGAGCTTATGTTGCTATGGGCTCTGATTGGTCGCTATGGGCTCTGATTGGTCACTATGGGCTCTGATTAGTTGCTATGAGCTCTGATTGGTTACTATGGGCTCTGATTGGTTGTTATGGGCTCTCATTAGTTGCTGTGAGCTCTGATTGGTTGCTATGAGCTCTGATTGGTGGCTTTGGGGTCTGATTTGTTTTTATGAGCTCTAATTGGTTGCCTTGGGCTCTGATTGGTTCTGTGAGCTTTGATTGGTTGCTATGGGCTCTGATTTGTTTCTATGAGCTCTAATTGGTTGCCATGGGCTCTGATTTGTTGCTGTGAGCTCTGATTGGTTGCTATGGGCAACAAAGACAGTCTTACTGCTAGAAACTTTTCATACATAAGGCCCAAACAAAAGTAAGCCAAATTAAAAAATGTCAGGCCATCCCATCCTGAACTGGAGACTTACCCATTGACTTTCATAAAGTGTTTCAAGTGGTTCTCAACCTCCTTCCCCCAGATATTACAGTGTTAATACTAGGAGGCGTCCTTTTGGCTTTTGGTTCGGCCTCCTCTGCTCATCTTCTCTCCATCCGCCCATGTCTAGCCACATAAAACATTTATTGGAGTTTCCAGAAGCGGCTGACGTGTCGTGTGCTTACCGTGCCACCGCCACCTCATGTCTCATATCTCAGACCCCAGAACATGCCAAGGGGAAGGGTGCGCCAAATCGGGTTCCCCTGGGACCACCCCACAACCCCCATCACTGATGGAGCCAAAACGCAAAGACTCTAATAGAATAATGTGTGATATTATGTAGTGCGCTGCTGCTGTGTCTGTGCCATTTTATCAAAGGGCGAGGTACCTGACACTCGAAATTATCATATTGAGGCTGCGGGCTTGGTTGGCCGTGTCCTATTCCTAAAAATGTGACCATTAGCCTTCTCCCCGGGCCGCAACAAGGCATGTTGGTATGTAGGCAAGTATGAAAAATGGTGCCCACCCCACCTTTACACCGTCCATGGTCCAGACCGGAAGGACGGAGCCCCACCTAGATAGAATAGGAAAAAAAGCCAGGGCTGCGCCATCGTGTTTTAGACGGGCGATATAAATGACGTCCTCTGTGTTCTCTGGGTCAGTATGATTCCAATGTTCGGGGGGGTAGGGTTTGGTGGGGGGAGTAATTGCTTAAAGCACCATTTTCTGAGACAAATAACTATTTTTATTTTTCCATCTGTGTCAGGGCTTGTTTTTTGCAGACTGAAGCGTGGTTTTCATTCGCACCATTTTCAGAGGTGTGACTTTTTTCAGCAAATGTGATCACAAGGTGGCGCTATTTTTAGATAACTAATGGGGTGTTCAGATCATAGACTTTGATGGCATATCGCTAGGATGTGTCTTCAAAGTCTGACAGGTGCGGGTCTCACCTCTGGTACCAGCACCTATCTCAGGAACAGGCTCCCGTCAGTCACACTGCAGACCTGAATGCTGGCCACGCTTGCGCAGTTACTCTCTATTCTGTTCTATGGGAGTTCCATATACAGCTGAGATGTATGTTCGGTTCTGCTCAGAACTCCAGTAGAACTGTAAGAAGAGTAACTGTGCAAGCCCAGACAGCTCTACAGTCTGCTCTGTAACTTTCGGGAGCCGGTTCTTGAGATAGGTGCTGGTACCAGAGGTGAGATCCGCACCTATCAGACTTTCATGGCATATCCTATCAATATACCTTCAAAGTCTCCTTAAAGAAATTTTGCCACAAAGGCACTCCATTCCTGATTTGTCCTGCTTCAGCTCTCAGTCTGCTTAAAAGAGGGCGTGTATGATTTGTTTTAAATGCATATCATGTAACCCAGCAGGCTGACATCACCATGCCTGTCCCCACAGTGTGCTCACTCTAGTTAAACAAAGGTCTGTTTATGTAAAGAACTGTGAGTAGCTACAATGTAGCTGAGTGGTCAGCACTTCTGCCTTTCATTATAGAGGGTCCTTGGTTCAAATCCCTGCAAGAACCAAATCTGTGTATTTTTTTTTTTATCAATTCACATTCCTGATTGAGGTTCATGTTTTATTTATTTGCATTGTTTGACTAATGGAGTACTAAGTACTAAGGAGTACAGGGGACAGGAGTAGAATGACAGCACCTGGGGCTGAACACTTGCTCAGCAGTGAGTGTGTGTGATTACTAAACAGTACAGAGGACAGGTTCAACACTCGCTCAGCAGTGAGTGTGTGTGATTGATAAGAAGTACATAGGACAGGCAAAGAATGACATTGCCTGGGGTTGAACACTCGCTCAGCAGTGAGTGTGTGTGATTACTAAGCAGCACATAGGACGGAGTGAACGATAGACATGTCAACAGCAGTCGGGGTTGAACACTCGCTTCAGCAGTGAGTGTGTGTGATTCACTAAGGAGTACAGATGGATGGGAGTTGTGAATGACTAGACACCTGGGGTTGAACACGTCGCGTCAGCAGTGAGGTATGGGGGTGATTACTAAGGAATACAGAGGACAGGAGTAGAATGACAGCACCAGGGGTTAGACAGTCGCTCAGCAGTGACTGTGTATGATTACTAAGGAGTACAGAGGATCAGCGGGTACCTTAGTATTTTTTAGAAAATGACAGCACCTGGGTTGAATACACTCGCTCATGCTGTGAGTCATTGTGTTTGATTTACTAACGCAGCACAGAGGTTAACGGAGGAGTAGAATGACAGCACCTGGGGTTCAGCACTGGGACTCCAGCAGTGAGGAGTTGTGTGGTGATTACATATGGGTACAGTAGGAAGGAGTAGAATGACAGCACCTGGGGTTGAACACTCGCTCAGCAGTGAGTGTGTGTGATTACTAAGCAGGGAAGAAAGAAACTGACGTCAGAAGAGAAGAGTGTCGATTGTATGTGACATCGTGCGGCCAGGACTGAGGAAGCTCTCAGCCCTGGGGTATCCCTGGAGACCCCGAGACGGCTGTAAACAATGGATCACTAAGGGAGCAGCTAAACAAAAATGGTGCAGAATTTTTAATACTGATGAATGATGAAAATGTTTATTATTTAATTTCCAATCTTCCCACGTCAATTTTACTTCATGGCAAAACCCCTTTAACGCTTGGCACAAACTAGTGCAATTATTAAGTGCATTTCCGGGCAAGGTTCATCCATCTATGGGGAAGCCTTGAGAAAGCGTGGTCACATGTGAATCGGGCGTAGGCCATGCTGTAGTTGTCTAGTCTCGTCTGCTTGCTTTTATGGAATAAAGCTACACGAAGAGGACTGGTAAGTGCCGCAAGCTTTCTACTTGGATTGTATGAAGATCTTTCTTTAGATTTTCAGGATTATTTGCCATAGTTCCCCGAATGTTATATGTCTCAATCCATTTTAATGGGACTGTTTGGTGCCGATTAAATATTCTATTTTTTGGGCCATCTATGGAAGGGGTTCCCAACTCCAGTCCTCAGGGCCCACCAACAGATCATGTTTTCTGGCTTTCCTTAGCATTGCACAGGTGATAGAATTATTGTCAGTGCATTCTATGGGTGATCCCGAAACCAGGACCTGTTGGTGGGGCGTGAGGACTGGAGTTGGGGAACACTGATCTATGAGAAGTGTAACCCAAGGAAATCACAGTATCCATATCAGCGAAGGTATTCAAAGACCTGAAACGTAATGTCCCATGTGCTCAGACATATGGAAAAATTGCAGATGCATCACCTCCCCTCTTCTTGCTATTTACTGTATAAATATGGATGAATTTTTGGGAGGGGTTGTGGACAAAGAGAGTCTGCAAGGAAGGAGAGGAGGTCACAGGCTGCAGGAAGGTGAGGAAGATCGCGTAGCACTGATTTATGCAGCAGTTATAATAAATGTGCTCTAAGCTTATGCGGCCATCACAGATCTGAAGTCCTTGATATGTGTCTTGCAATGATGACAGCTAACGAGACCCGAGCAGCTGCATGCAAGTAGGATATACTGTAGAACTTTACATACTTGGCTGCAGCTGCGGTGCAGACCTATGGTCCAGATGTACAGTCGGCCCGCGGGACATGAAAGGAATGGTTATCCTCTGCCCAGATTTCTTATGAAGCATTTCCCCTTACATAGACGAACACAAACAGCAGTAAATATTCAGCCTTAGTTATGTGTGTTTCTAGGAAAGCAAGGTGACAACCAGAGGACAACCTATCCTGAAGCTCTGGGCCAAACTGTGTAGAAGGGCCCCGACCATGGGCTAATTCTAATACTAGTCTATTCCTAAATGGTAGAGGGCCCTTTGGGTACCAGGGCATACAGTGGTGGGAAAAAGTATTACTGATCTCTTAATCCTTTGGGCACAGTTCATTTTGGGCTAACTTAAATCACTTGGATTTGGGTTGAATTTGGCATCAACCTGAATCTGAAGCATAATAGTAATAACAGATATATAGGCAGTATCGGACTGGGGTGCCTGAGGTCCACCAGTGGAGGTGATTCTTTGGGTCCACCAGTGGAGTTGATTCTTGAGGCCCATCAGTGGAGATGATTCTTGGGGCCCACCAGTGAAGATGATTCTTGGGTTCCCCAGTGGAGTTGATTCTTAGGGCCCTCCAGTGAAGTTGATTCTTGGGGCCACCAGTGGAGTTGATTCTTGGGCTCCACCAGTGCAGTTGACTCTTGGGGCCTGCCATTGAAGTTGTTTCTTGAGGGACACCAGTGGAGTTGATTCTTCAACCCACCAGTGGAGTTGATTCTTGGAGCCCACCAGTGGAGTTGATTCTTGGGGCCCACCAGTGACATTGATTCTTGGGGCCCACCAGTGGAGTTGATTCCCGGGGCCCACCAGTGGAGTTGATTCTTGGGGCCCACCAGTGGAGTTGATTATCGGGTCTACCAGTGGAGCTGATTCTTGGGGCCCACCGGTGGAGCTGATTCTTGGCCTCCCTGGTGGAGCTGATTATTGGGGCCACCAGTGGAGCTGATGCTTGGGGTCCACCAGTGGAGGTGATTTTTGGGGCCACCAGTAGAGTTAGTTCTTGGGCCCAACCTACTGCACATGACTTTTCCTTTCTGCCTCTTTTTTTTTTCTCTGCCTTTCTCCTTGAAAAGCTGCCCAGTGACCCAACGGGGGTGTCTCCTACTCCCCTATGGGCCAGTCCAAGCCTTTCTATAGGAATAAATCTAGTAGAGAGAGTCGGCTGGTGAGGATGGAGGGACAGGGACAAGCCCAGTGGCTCCAACTGACATAGAGTCAGTTATCCCTCCTCCCAACCCAGCTCTCAGCTTGCTGCACCTCTTGTTTCCTGGCCCTGGTGCTGACCGCTCACCGCTCAGTAGAGATTTACTGAAGTTCTCCCATCTGTTTTTCCATAGAAATTTCAGCTTCAGTTAAGAGGAGCGCCGCTACAAGCTTTCCTAAAATCCCGAATGAATGGAGAAGCAGGGGACGTATATTATTATAGAACTAGGAGTCCGTGTGATCTGCAGGAGATGTAACCGAGGCCATATTGGGTTTTTTTCCAGCTTTCTCAGCAACAGATATGAACGGTGCAATGAGAAGGGAGCTTTATCTACTGTAACTATTATTCCAAAGGTCATGAGAATTTCCATTTCCCTGACACGTTCCTTGTGTAACCAAGCTGTTCTGTTATCCCGGCCCACACAGCTATCACCCTCCTTGCCCTTAAGGTCTATTTAGACCATGTAGTCTGACACATGTGCCGGTTCCTCAGCCATTTCTATGCCACATCCTGCAAACCGTGTCCTGATCTACCCCCTGTATCTCCTGTCACCCAGGAGGAACTCCCTGTCTGGTGACAATATCCTTCCATGTCCACATCTGTTTCACTTCCCAGCTCGGGAAAACATTGTCACTCTCTGTGTGTCCCCCGCCTGACGCTGCCAGGAGCGCCGCACGCCTTCCCCCCCGTCCTGGTGTCACCTCGTGGCCCGCACAGTCACTCCATTCTGCCCAGGATCACAGGGCTCTGGTGACTATGACTGGTGACCAAACTAACTGGTGATCGGGTGTATGACAAATCTGCAACACAAACCTAAACCCTTTATCCCCAATGCTTATTTATCAAAAATAAAATTTCACTTATATCAATTTTTAAGGATTACCCTGGGGAACCAAAATTTTTTTTTAGAAATTTCGACCTTTTTCTGGATATTTGAGCGCTGCTGAGTCCGAAAATCCCAACTATATTGTTCTAGCAGCTCTAGTTTCTGAGATGTGGATGACATAATTCTACATTGTTCTTGTGATGAATGTATAAATCTGTCGTGCAGATGAGTAGAATTGGATTCGCTCGGCACATTCATGTTTTCGTTTCCATATGTTCTAACATTTATGTATTTTCTGTTTCACATGAATTTCTAACATTTCTTTAGTCCAGCCTTGAGTGACCACTACTTTCAGCAGCAGATACTTGGTAAAGTGGCAATGCCGGATGTGGGGTCAGAAATAATTATTTTTACACTCCTCAAAAGCAGTTCCAACTTTCAATGCAGTTTAAAAATTAGTCTACGTTTACACGGCACAGACAAAATACTGGTCAGATTTCCTGACCGGTGTTTGGTCTTTTTTTGGCACGCAGGGGGGCGGCTTTTGTCTGCGGTTTGCGGATTCAAGCCCTCCCCTCCTCGCACCCACATGTTCATGTTCTGCCTGAAAACTGGGCGGAAGAAGGAACATGTTCTATGCTTTTCAGACCACCAGCGGTGTAAAAAACTGTCCGGCAGAAAATCTGTTCAGTGGGGACTGCTGCACGGATTTTCTATTAAAGTCTATGGGGAACGTTGCTTGTTGGTTTTCAGAAAAACTGACCAATAACCTTTGCCATGGGGACAAGTCCTTAGTGTTTCCAAGTGTTATCTATCTAAGCTTACTCCAAACTAAGAAAAGAAGAAAAGCTTCCTACTATAGGTCCATTATAGAGGAATCTATATTATCACTGCCTCTTCCTAAGCATGCTTTCACACAGCGCAGTTTTGGTGCAGTTTTAGCTGCGCTCCAATTAAACTGCCTTTATTAGAAGCAAGCTTCTTTCAGTTGTCTAAATTGACCAGAAAGGTGTATCTAGTAATTAACCAATGACTGTGTTTGGAGTCTTGTGGATACAAACACACTGAACGATTACTCACTTTCCAAACAGTTTAGAGAAGTGAAAGAAGCTTCCTGGCCATAAAGGTAGTTTAATTGGAGCGCAGTTGAAACTGTACCAAAACTGCGCTGTGTGAAAGCACCCTAACAGATTACAGGCAGTCCCTGGGTTACGAACGGGATAGGGACTGTAGGTTTGTTCTTAAGTTGAATTTGTATGTAAGTCGGAACAGGTAGATTTATTACATGTAACTCCAGCACGAAAGGTTTATTTTTTGTTTTGGGTAGTGCAGGGAAGGGTTTTTACATTTGTTTTGCTGACTGTGCCCTTTTTAAGAAGATTTTACCTCATTATCACCTCATGTGCTGCTGTGGCATGCTGGAACTTGTTGTTCCACAGCTACTATGTGCTGTGGATCATGAAACTACAAGTGCCAGCATTCCACATAAACCTCCGTTTGTAACGGGGGGAAACAGATTAATTTTCAGAACGCTTTTAAGTGGGGGCCCTCCCCGGAATTTGTAGCAAAGCTAATACGGGTAGCGTTTTCTAGGAATTTAATTTTGCACCCTGCTTTTTGCCAAATTAAGGGATCAGTTTTATAAATTTAAAAAAATACAAGGGTTCAAAAACCCCCCCCCCCCAAACCTCTCTCCCCAAAAGTGGCGTAAAACGGGGTCAAAGGGGTTTGTAAAACCCCCCTAGAACAATCCCAAAATCAATCCCTTTTTGGTTTAAAAACCCCCTAGACCCCTGATGACGCCACATTAAGTGGAGAGAGGGGGGGGGGGAATTGTGCAACATTGTATTCTTTAAATAAAAAAACCAAAAATCTCTAAAATTTGGGCAAAATGCAGATGTTTACATTAAATTCCCTTTAAAGTTCCCCTGCAGTATAGGCGCTTCACTTCTGTTCAAGGGGGTTTTTCTTTAAATTACCCAGTAAAACCCAAAGGACCCTTTGAAATTTAAATTTGGGGTCCGCGGGCGCTGTGGGTGTCCCCCTTGTGAAAAAACCCCGCCAATAAATTTTTTTTCCCTCTGTTATGAAAACCCGGGGGGGAACCCCCCCGCCCGCGGGTGGAACCAAGCCTTAGATACCCGGCTTCCCCGAAAATAAGACAGGGGTCTTATATTAAGTTTGGTCCTAAAATCACAAATGTTTTTTATTTTCGGGGGATGTTTTTTTTTTTTAATTTTTTTTTTTTTTTTTTTTTTTTTTTTCCCATAAATTAATTAAAAGCATCCCTAAACTGGGGGGTTGTGTGTTAATATATTATATAAATTATATATAAAAAATATATATATAAAATTATATATATATAATATATATATTTATAAAAATATTTATTTTAAAAAATTATATAATGTATATAAAATTTTATATAAAATCTTAAAGTTAGAGTCACAAACCCATGGGAAATTTTTACATAAAGAACATTTTTAGGGCAGCTGCGGGTGACTTATCAAAAAGGATGGCAAAGTGACCTGCTGGGACTTGAGAACTAAAAAGTCCCACATCCCCATCAGCCCATCCGTGAGATGTGTGTGGTTAGTACATTGCCCCTTGTTCCCCCCCTCCCCCCTCTTCCCTCTTTTAAAATTACAGGGACTTTCTTCGCGTCCGGGGTTTTTGGGGACCTTTGGTCCCATCACAGTCACAGACCTCCCTGAAATGGGTCCTTCAACTCTCAGGTGCTACAACAATATGTCCCAGGGCTGTTTCTGTGGGTGAGCAGGGCTTGGGAACACCTGCCCCCCCCCCTTCCCGCCATTCTTTCTGCCCACCCTTAGGGACGGCCCTGAAAAGGGGAGCGCAGCAAGATTTCCGCTATGTCTTTTTTTTGGGGTGGTCCCTTTATATTCGGGAATTAAAAACAAAACTCTGCATGTCTTTTTTTTCCGGGAAAAAAAACGGTAGCTAAAAATAATCCCCTCCAAAATGGAAAAAACCCCGGGCCCTATTCCATGGCAATTGATGCGTGAAAATGAATACTTTTTTTTCCTCCTACTATGGACGTGTCCGGAAAAAATCACAAATACAAACCTGTAACATTTTTGGAGTTTTTTTGGCAAAACTTTTAAAAAAATCTTGCTACTAAACCCTTAAAAACAAGAAACCCTGCAAATTGTTTACTGTTTGCTGATAAAGGGGAGGTTGACAATTAAATTATGCCTGCAAAAAATTTTTGCTGCTAGCAAGATTTTTTTTGACACTAAAAATAATCTGCAAGGCCTTTTTCCACGTTTTTTTAAGGGGGAACCCAACTTTTTCCCAATTTTAAATCTTTGTCTAAAACTAAAAGCCCAACCGCCCCTTTTTAAACCCTCAAAAAAAACCCCGTATTTTAGCTTCCCAAAATCGAGAATTTCTGGCGTGGGTTTTTTTAAAGAAAATGAAAAAAGCTTAGAAAAAACGTTCCCCTGGGGGTTTTACGACTTTTTGACCTTTTGAAAATTTTAATGATCCTGTTGTTGCTTTTAAATAAAACATTTCCTATATTTTTATTTTTCCCTGTTTTTTCTTTATTTTTTTTCATTGAAAAACCCCCGTATCCTTTGAAATTTTCTCTTTTCCCCTACAGCGAAATAAAAAACTCATAAACTTCATGATGTAAAGAAAAAAAAAAAAGTTTATAAATATAAAATATATTGGCAAAAAAAACCTCTCAAAAACATGGTAAATTTTTTTGGGGAATATGTTTCCCCACAAGTGATTAGAAGGCGCGGGTAAAGGGGCATTTTAATAAAACAAAAGGCTTTTTTTTCTCTATTACCAATATATTTTCCTTTTGTATGTATTTTGGGGCCGCCTTATGGGGAAACCAATTTTTCCCTGCATATTGTTAGTTGTAAAGTTATAGGACTTTTTTTAAACGGTTTTTTTTAATTTTTCGGGTTTATAGTAAATGTAATTAAAATATTAAAAAGGGCATGTGGAAACCTGCCGGGTTTTCCAAAACCCCCCCGTGTAAAAGTTTCCCGGCCCGGGTTTTTCCAGAGGGGTTTTGCAATACCGCAAACCGCCTGAAAAAACCCCGCAAACCCGTGCCTTTGGGGACATCCCCCAAAAGGGTTTAAATTTTTATAGCCTATTTCCCGTATTGTTTAAGCTCTTAGAAAATTTTAGGCTATTGTGGTACTGTTTGGGGTTTTTTCCCAAAATTTTTATACCTCCAGCAGACACACAGCAGGGACAGTGTTTAGGAGCTTTGTATTAGTTTAGGGTAATATCACATAGATAATCTGTTTAAAATCGATACAATAAAAGTGATATATTTTTTTTTTTTTTTTTGAAGAATAAAACCAGGGGTAAAAGGTTTAGGGGATGTTCACAACCCGGGGTAATTGGTCGTGTGCAAATTTGCGGCGCAAAACAACGGGGTGTTTTGGAAGTTGCGCTGATCAGCGTGTACTTCCAAAGCACGGCCATTGGCGCGCAAGGACTGCGAACAATTTGCATGTCAATCCCTAAAACCCCCACTTTCAATACGAGAGCTACAAGCAAGGGAAAAAACCCCTAATTGTGGTGCCCCATTTTTTCCCCGTTTAAAAGTGGGAATGCATGAAAAACGGGGCGCAATTAAACCAATTAAGGCAAAAAGTGCTGCAGAGATGACTCCCCGACTTCCCAGAATCCTTTCTTCTGACAAAGGGGCCCTTTCCGTGAGGGCCAGCAAAAACCGGGAGCTTTTCTCCCCCCTCTATCTTTTTTTGGGTTTTTGGCGCGCTCCCCATTTTCCCCCCCACTCTCTCTTTTAAAGAACTCATTTTTCCCCCTTTGTTCTTTCCAAAAACCTTTCCCCCCCGAAGAGCGCTTCTGCTCTAAAAGGCGGGGGAAAGCCAAAACCAAAGTTTCTGCCAAAAACAGACAAAGATGAGGTTAAAGGTGCGATGCTCTGCGGCTCTGTCTGAAAGGAGGGGTCCATGAGGAGACTGCAGAACCTGCCTGGAAAAACTGAAATGACGATGCCCGGTTTTTTTTTTTCGAAGATGGGAAAAAAGATGGGCGAAAGTCCCCCGCGGGTCAATTTTTTCAAGGGGTGAGGGGAACAGCAGGGGGTCTCGGGGTCCCGTTGGCAGCATGGGGCCTGGGGGCAAATCCGAGGGAAGCAAAAATCTGCCCGGAGCTCGTTCTTTCTGTGCTCACTGGCCCTCCAGTTTCTCCCACTCTAGAAAACCAAAAATTTTTTAAATGGTGGCTGGAGACCCGGAAAAAAAGCAGCCCCACTGGGGGGCAAAGATTCAGAGGGTTGGGCAGAGCAGGCAGCTGTCTAGGGCACCAGTGAGGGCAGGGGGCACATTCTTAAACCCTTACGTGGGCTGGGATCACATGTGGAGGCCGCGATGTGCCTGGATCCCACTGACCTCAAGTCAAATGGAAATAATCTTCAAGCAGTGCACATGAGCCGCGATGCAACCTCTTCATGTGAACCCGGCCTAAGACACTTCTGGCCCCCATGTAAAAAACTATCAGTCTTAAAAATTTACATTGTTGCCCAAACAACCAATCAAGCCCATAGCAAACCAAATTTGAGCCCATCAACCAATCGAACCCAAGCAACCAATTTTTAACCCATAGCAACCAATTAACCCCTAGCAACCCAAACAAAAACCCCAAAACAACCAATCAACACCCCCCCTCATTTCATATAGTGCTTTTGGAAAAAAGAAAAGGGCGTCTGAAAGGTTTCTATGGGGTTTTGATTGGTTGCTATGGGCAACCAAAATTTAGGTTTTTAGACCTAGACACTTTTCATACAAGGCCCTTTGTTCCAACCCCTTTCAAGGGCCCGGAGCATTTTTAAGTTTCAGCACCGCCGGATATGTTTTAAATTATGTAGGGGTTAATTTACTATAGTCCCGTCAGGTGCAGTAAAAGGAACCCCTAAAAATCTTATTGGGGTCTGGACCCGGGTCATTAATGGGAAACCCCCCTTTTTTTTGGACCTTATATTAGGGGAAATTTTCACTAAATAACAATAAAAGGGGGTTTTCCCTTTTGACTGTTTCAAGACCCGCTCTCACAGCAAGCTCCCGGGTCCCACTTCCTGTTTACTGAGGGGGTTCCACAGCTTCAGGCACCCCTTCCCCGTTCAAAAAGGGTGTGGGCTTTTTACACTTCAAAGGGTCCCACTTCCTTTTCAAAACCCGGTGGAGGTTTTTTAAAGCCCTTTAAACTCCCCCTTCCTGTTTTAGGGTGTGGGTGGTTTTTAAAACTTCAGGCCCCCCACTTCCCCAATTTACCCTGTTGGGGGGTTCAACAGCTTCAGGTTTCCCCCTTCCCTTTTTAGGCCGTGGGCATTCTAAGCATCAGGTTTTCCCCCTTCCCGTTCAGACTGTGGGCGTTTTTAAAAGGGCAAGCTCCCACTTTCCCTTTTAAGCTGTGGGGGTTATACAGTTTTTATCCCCCCCCCCCCCCCCCCCTTTTTCTGATTAGGTTTAGGTGGTGTTATCAGCTTTAGGCTTTCCCCTTCCTTCCCGCTTGGGTAGTTCTACACTTTAGCTCCCCCTTTCCGTTCGGGTGTGGTGGGTTTTTAACCCGCTCCAGGGTCCCACTTCCTTTCAGGCTGTGGGGGTTTCTAACAGCCCCCCACCCACCCTTTCCTTTTCAGGGTTTGGGCCCGGTTTTTACAAACTTCAGGGTCCCACTTTCCCCCGGGCAGGGTTGGGAAATTTTTTAAAGCTTTAGGCCCCACTTCCTGTTCAGGCTGTGGGGGTTCTTTCAGCTTCAGTTCCCACTTTCCCTTTTTCCCTGCCTTTTGGCATTTTTACAGCATCAGGTTTCCCCTTCCGCTCAGCTGTGGCGACTCTTTTCATTTCACCCCCCCCACCAGGGGATTGATTCTGGGGTCTCCCATTGGTGTATTCATTCTTAGGGCCTGAATCGTTTGGTTTTTGGGTCCCTTTTTAAACTGCCCCAAAAACAACGGGATTTTTTAAGGGTTTTTAAAAGGATGATATAAATTTTTATAAAAAATAATAAAAATAAAGCCGGGCTAGCGAAAAGGGACGGGGAAAAAGGTTTGAAGCAGAAAGATGGGGGTAAAAAGGGTTAATAAATTGTGCACGATTTTTATCCAAACACACCCCCCCCCCAGGGCCCACCTTCCCCCCTCCTGGAACACCCCCATGAACGCACAAAGGGGGAAACCTTAATGGGTTATCCCCCCTTGTGGGCAGCACAACCCATGTCAGATGCTTTCCCAGACTGGGGCCCCTTATTCTTGATGCGCAGAATTAAAATTTTTTCCCCTCAAATTTACATGAGTGGGTGCAAACCCCCGCCCCCCAAAGGCTCCCCGCCCGGCTTATTCCAGTTTTATCTATTCAAAGTAATAGTTTTATCATTGAGGTGGGGTGAACCTCGGTGGCGGGGTTTGAAAAAAAAGACTCTTTCATACTTTTTTTGCTAAAACTGCAGATTTGACTTTAAAATATTTAAAAAGCAGCATCTTACAAAAAAAGGGGACACGGGCTGGAAAGCAGGTCTGAACTAGCTTGTGCTCCCCTCAGCAAGGGGGGAAATCTTCTAGTGACGGTTTTCCCTTTTAAAATCTGCATTTTTCACCCAGAAAGAGTCAGGCTAGCCCCGCCCCCCTCAATAAAAATCCATTATTTTAAATTTAAAAAAAAATGGAATAATGCAGTGGGGGGGGTGTTTGGTGGGGGGGGCTAATACCTATGAATAAGTTTTTGGGGGGTAAATGCTGAAAACTCCAGCATTTAAACAGAAAAGGGAACACGGCGCGGGAAACACGGGTCTGACATACTTTTGCTGCCCCCAGCGGGGGGGGCTAATTGGACGGTTTTGTTTTAAAAATTTTCAAGCTCTTTTACAGGGACAAGAAACTTTATAGTCCACTTCTTCCGTAGGTGTCCCCCTTTGTCCCAAGGTGAACACCCCGCGGACAGGTCCATTGCCTGGGGGGACCACAACCTGGTTATCATCATTCCCTTCCCCCGAAAAGTAGGGTTTACCCCCAGATTTTGACTTCCCGAGGGGCATGGTGGGCCCTTGTTAAAACAGGACTTACAACAGGATTTACAAGAGGTCTGGAGGGGGAGGTTGCAGGTAGAGTTCCACTGTGCTTTGTCCTTCCTGACATGGCCGGCAGACTTCAAACCTTTGGTTGGAGATGGAGTGTATATAGATATACAGGCAGTCCCCGAGTTACAAACGGGATAGGGACTGTAAGTTTGCTCTTAAAGGGGTTTTGCCACGATGTAATGTTGACATGGGATCCTCCAAAATGGCTATTTAATCACTTTTCTAAATATATGTGATTACAAAAATTGCATCCTGAGAGAGCTACAGGTGCTTTACCTGCCTTAGTTACTTAAAAGTTTCTATTAAAATACGACCTGACAAGAGCTGCTGGCCGGGCTTGCACAGAGAACACTTCTTATCTGATGAAAGGGAGCTGAAGAAGCTTTCAAGGCACCGGGTAGAAATATGTTGTTTTTTGTATACAGAATCCACTAGTTGTAGGTTGATTATTTGAGTGAACATTTCACACGATTCCTTATGCAGGCTCTGTGCTCTGGCTGTGTCTCTCTCTTAGCTGAGAGTGGCTTGTTTACATTTGATTCTTAGGCCGTGTTCACACGGCTTATTCACGACGGATTTGTGCGCTCACAAATCCGGCGTGAATAAGGGGCGGGGCCAGAGCGCGTCTGCGCCGTAAATAATGTGCATGTCACTTTCTCCCCCCGCGGCGGATTCGCCGAGCGGGAAGGAGCGACAGAATCCACTGTTCTCTATGAGAGCAGTGGATTACCGTAATTACTCCGACGGATTGGCGCCGTACTGCAGCACAAATCCGGCGCGGAATACGGCGCCAATCCGTGGCGAAATAAGCCATGTGAACGAGGCCTTAGCAGATAAGGCACGTCCTGGCAAAACCCCTTTAAGTTGAATTTGTATGTAAGTCGGAACAGGTAGATTTATTAAATGTAATTCCAATTTTTTCTTTAGTTTTGGATAGTGCAGGGAACAGTTTTTACATTTGTTTTGCTGTCTGTGCCCTTTTTTAGAAGATTTCACCTACCGTTCTGTATCTCATGTGCAGCTGTGGCATGCTGGCACTTGGTTATCATAGGGCATGACTCAGTGTTGAATGTCAGCCACGCCCCATAAGTCTCCGTTTGTAACTAGGGGACGTATGTAAGTCGGAACGATGTAAGTCGGGGACTGCCTGTATGTAGATCCATACATAGATCCAACAGGGCCCACCAGTGGAGTTCACTCCTGGGCCCATCCTACTGCACAGGACTCTTGCTCTTTGCCTCTCACTTTCTGCCTTTCTTTCTGCCTGCCCTGCCCAAGGGCCCACTGTGCCTAGGGGCCCACCAGGGTTTCTCCACTATGTGCCAGTCCAATCCTGATTGCAGGTATGAGTATATAAGAGAGCCCATGAGGTAGAGCTAGATAGCAGAAAGCCACCAACCTGCTACTCTCTACAACAAGGCTCAATGTTCATGCAAGCAAGTGGCCTCCTCAATCCCTGGCCCCCATAGTAGCTTCTATAGCTATAGTTCCACCATGGACCCAACGCCTCTTCAGGACGTGTGGCTGAGGCAGGTACTGCAGATGAGCCACATTCACTTGAATGGAGAAGTTTCTTTGGTGAGTGGCCCCTCGGTGCTGCAGCCAGGTGGCTTTCCCACGGATTCGGACCCGACAAGTCACACATTGATGACCTAACCCTGTAAATTACTGGATCTCATAAGGTTCAGAGGAACTTAAGAATCCCATTCTGCTCTGTTACATTTCCTGCCGGTGCTGCAGCATCTGGTGCGTCACAGCTTTCCTCTCGCTTTGGGACCCGACGGCTGATCTCCGGGGAGGCTTGATGAAGACATGCGGTGAACATATGGAAAATCAGAATAATCAACCTCAAGTGCAATCATACACGGACAATTTGCCTCGTGCTGCACCATATACAATACTTACACGGACGCTACAGATCTGCTCAGGCAGGTGTGGAGTCTAAACAGGGCGGGCGGCTGTCAGTGCCGGGGTCTGCGCTGGGCCTACAGCTCCACACGTCACAGTATAAAGCTACAGACAACAACGATTAATATAGCAAATCACTTATTTAGGATTCTCCTCTAATCACATCCAAAGCTGCATTCAGAATTCCACAGAGGAAGGCATCATGGGTGAATGGTTGGGAGGCAGTCACACGACTGATTGTGGCGAAAATATAATATTTCCAAGTGCACCCGGCAGCGTTGGATGCGACGGGGGTAGAACTGATAAAACTGCTTGTTATATACCCAATCAAGTCACATTATTATGACCATTTCCTACTTTCCCCAGCAGCATGTAGCTCATGAAGGAAATCACCTGCGGTGCGCTGGCTTAGCGGGTATATAAAGTGTGCGATAGGCTGTCTGCACACATATCCCTTGTTGATATCCTGGGCAAATTATCAGTATAGAGCCCCAGAGCAGACGGATGTCACTGCACCTCTGCTAACCCTACTGTGTATGGGGCCCGGGGCGATGGATGTCACTGCACCTTGCTAACCCTACTATGTATGGGGCCCCCGGAGCCGACAGCTGTCACTGAAACCTCTGCTAACCCTACTGTTTTATGGGGCCCCGGGCAGACGGATCCCACCGCACCTCTGCTAACCCTACTGTGTATGGGGCCCCGGGCAGACGGATGTCACTGACCCTCTGCTAACCCTACTATGTATGGGGCCCGGACCCGACAGCTGTCCACCCCACCTCTGCAAACCCTACTGTGTATGGGGCCTCGGAGCAGACGGATGTCATGCACCTCTGCTAACCCTACTGTGTATGGGGCACTGGAGCAGACGGATGTCACTGCACCTTCCCTAACCCTACTGTGTATGGGGCCCCGGAGCAGACGGATGTCACTGCACCTCTGCTAACCCTACTGCATATGGGGCCTGGAGCAGACGGATGTCCCCTGCCCTCTGCAAAACCTTTACTGTGTATGGGGCCCCGGAGCAGACGGATGTCACTGCACCTCTGCTAATCCTACTGTGTATGGGGCCCAGAGCAGACGTTTCACTGCACTATGCAAACCCCTACTGTGTATGGGGCCCCCCTGAGCGCCCGGATGTCACTGCACCTCTGCAAAACCTACTGTGTATGGGGCCCCCGGAGCGACGGATATCACTGCACCTCTGCTAACCCTACTTGTATGGGCTCCAGAGCAGACGGATGTCACTGCACCTCTGCAAACCCCAACTGTGTACGGGGCCTGGAGCAGATGGATATCACTGGTCCTCTGCTAACCCTACTGTGTAGGGGGCCCTGGAGCAGACATGATTACACTGCACCCCCTTGCTAACCCTACTGTGTATGGGGCCCTGGAGCAGAAGGATGTCATTGCACCTCTGCTAACCCTACTGTGTATGGGGCCCCCGGAGCAGACGCATGTCACTCCCACGTCTGGCTAACCCTAACTGTGTATGGGGCTCTGGAGCAGACGGATTTTCACCACACCTCTGCTAACCCTACTGTGTTGGGACCGGAGCAGACGGATGTTCTGCAACCTCTACTAACCCTATTTGTGTATGGGGCCCCAGAGCAGACGGATGTCACTGCCCTTTTGCTAATCCTACTGTGTATGGGGCCCCAGAGCAGAGGGGATATCACTGCCCTATGCTAAACCCTACTGGTGTTTTGGGCCCCAGAGCAGACGGATGTCATGCACCTTGCTAACCCTACTGTGTATGAGGCCCTGAGCAGACGGATGTCCCCTGCACCTCTGGTAACCCTATTGTTTTGGGGCCCCGGAGCAGACGGATATCACTGCACCTCTGCTAACCCTACTGTGTATGGGGCCCAGAGCAGCCCGGATTTTCACTCCCACCTCTGCAAACCCCTACTGTGTACGGGGCTGGAGCAGTTGGATATCACTGGTCCTTGCTAAACCCTACTGTGTAGGGGGCCCTGGAGCGATGGATATCACTGGTCCTCTGCAAACCCCTTTACTGTGTATGGGGCCTGGAGCAGACAGATTACACTGCACCTCTGCAAAACCCTACTGTGTATGGGGCCCTGGAGCAAAACGGATGTCATTGCCCCTTTCCTGCTAACCCTACTGTGTATGGGGCCCCGGAGCAGACGAATGTCACTGCACCTCTGATAAGCAAGCTGCATCGGCAGAAAAGGCTTAAATTTTCACGGCCGTATCAGAATTGGACCTCATTATGGAGTGATTTTCACTTGAACAGATGGATGTTGGTGTGTCATGTGAGAAATATAGGAGAACAAACACCCTGCAACCATTGCTGGAAGAATATAAGCTGGTAGTGGCAGGGAAGTTTTCGTAGCATTTTCTGTGCCACCTATGAAGGAGCTCCCAACCAAATTGGGTATGAATCCATACTGGCAGATCACATACACCCATACTTGCTGAATGGAGCGGATGGGAGCTTTCAGCAAGATCATGTGACATATCATACAGCTAGAAATGTCCGACATTGATTGGAAGAGCAGAACCAAGAGTTCCAAGTACTACCCTGGCCCCTAATTCCCCAGACTTGAACCCAATTCAGCCTGTGAAGCCCCTGGAGGGTGGTGTTGGATCTATGGACCCTCCAGCAGCTGTGGGGGCCCCTGGATGGTGGTGTTGGTTCTATGGACCCTCCAGCAGCTGTGGGGCCCCTGGATGGTAGTGTTGGCTTAAAGGATCCTCCAGCAGCTGTGGGGCCCCTGGATGTGGGTGTTGGTCTAAGGACCCTCCAGCAGCTGTGGGGCCCCTGGGGTGGTGGTGTTGGCTCTATGACCCCCTCCAGCAGCTGTGGGAGCCCCCGGATGGTGGGGGTTGGCTCTATGGACCCTCCAGCAGCTGTGGGGCCCTGGATGGTGGTGTTTTGGCTCTCTGGGGCCCTCCAGCAGCTGTGGAGCCCCTGGATGGTGGTGTTGGCTCTATGGACCATCCAGCTTTGGGAGCCCCTGGATGGTTGTGTTGGCTCTATGGCCCTTCCAGCAGCTGTGGTGCCCCTGGATGGTGGTGTTGGTTCTATGGACCCTCCAGCAGCTGTGGGGCACCTGGTGGTGGTGTTGGCTCTATGGACCTCCAGCAGCTGTGGGGCACCTGGATGGTGGTTTTTGGCTCTATGCACCCTCCAGCAGCTGTGGGGTTCCTGGATGGTGGTGTTGGCTCTGTGGCTCCTCCAGCAGCTGTGGGACCCCTGGATGGTGGTGTTGTCTCTATGGACCCTCCAGCAGCTGTGGGAGCCACTGGATGGTGGTATTGGCTCTATGGACCCTCCAGCAGCTGTGGGGCCCCTGGATGGTGGTGTTGGCTCTCTGGACCCTCCAGCAGCTGTGGAGCCCCTGGATGGTGGTGTTGGCTCTATGGACCATCCAGCTTTGGGAGCCCCTGGATGGTGGTGTTGGCTCTATGGCCCCTCCAGCATCTGTGGGAGCCCCTGGATGTTGGTGTTGGCTCTATGGACCCTTCTGTGGGATGCAGTCGGCTCCAGATACCTGTGACAACCTACCAGGACCTTATTGGGTCACTGCCAGTCTAGCTGTCGTCCGTGCTGCACACAATGATTACTCTGGATATAAGCTGGTGGTCACAATAATGTGACTGGAGTTTGTAGTTTTGATCCCCCTCCAAATCTGGTAGAATCTCATTTGTCGAAATGTTTAGGAAATTGCTTAAACAACACTTCCATAATACGATATTATTATAGGACTTGTAAATTTCTTATGGGAGGGCTTGTAAATTAGCTAAGGAAGCTGTGCAGTATTTATGGATTGCCCCTACAGCTAAAGTTGAACCGGGAATAGTATGTGGCCCCTGAAGAGATGGGGCCCAACTCCCCCGACATTGGATTGTGCAGGACTTCGCCCTTTAGAGGATTTGCACTGTTATCCAGCAAGGTGTGAACTTGGCTTAAGGGGTGTGAAGCGGTAACCCAATGCTCCATAGTGGCCAAACTTATAGGGGGCCCATTTAGATCTTTGCTATGGGGCCCCCTATTTTCTATGTAATATTCGCTACACCTCCACTTGGCGCCTCTTCTATGCTCTTGCGAGGGGGTCAGTACATTACGTATAGTGTTGTCTTGGAGCCAGCAGCCATACGGTTAAGTGCACAGAGCTCTTGGCAGCCGCGTCCGTGTAATACATGTAATAACTGGTAATAATCAAAACCACCATTCATTAAAAAAAATCACAGAGTGACACCGTGGCGGGGGAGCGGCGAACGGAGCCGTGTTACGCAGGTCGCCGCAAGTTCAAGGTGAGGTCAGCGGAAAACCTATGATGTCATACGGCAGTGCGTGTCTATGGAGATGGGGTCGGGGTTTGGTAAACAGAGGAAAAGGGGGAAGAGGGAGGGAGAGCAGGAATGTGCGAGCGGAGCCCAGCTCGTTACATGCCATGTGGAAAGTGTACGCAGCAGTGTGGCATGTCGGAGCCTGTGCAGCGCCCGAGCCCCTATGTAATCGATAGCCTCTGTACTCCCTGTACTCACTGCATGCATCAATGGCCATTAGCACCCCCGAATGGGGTCCCAGTGGTCAGCCAAAGAGCTGGGGTGACGAGCCAGTCGCTAGCAGAGGATTAAAATCATAGAACAGTTGTCTTCTAAAAACAGCGCCACCCCTGTGCATGGGTTGTGTCTGGAATTGCAGCTCAGCCACATTCCCTTAAAGGTGCAGCTGCCTTTCCCTGGAAGTTAAGAGACCATAAGTGCGCCCTCTTTGGTATATTCTGTGCAGCTGCAAAATTCACACCCTCTAGGGCTAGATTTATGCAGTGGGTTTTTTTAAGGTACATTTTGATGTACAGAACACCAAAATGTGCATCAAACACACATCTTATGGCTGCAGGGTTCACATTTTTTTATGCATATTTTGGTGCACAAATACACATTTTAACCACTGAAAGGGGTTGTCTCGCTACAAGGATTGCTGCTTTTTATGTTAAGTTCTTGCAAAAAGAAGTCACTTTGCAATATGTGTCCATTTCCAGTGTCCTGCCTATTTCTAGATATCCCCTCTTGTATGGGCTGCATCAGCTCCTCAGGTTGCTATAGCTACAGACCTGTTTGTTCTCTCCTGATAGGCTGCCAGCACTGGTTGCTATAGCTACAGACCTGTTTGTTCTCTCCTGATAGGCTGCCAGCACTGGTTGCATAAGCTACAGACATGTTTGTTCTCTCCTGATAGGCTGCCAGTACTGGCTGCTATAGCTACAGACCTGTTCAATCTCTCCTGATAGGCTGCCTGCTCTGGTTGCTATAGCTACAGACCTGTTTGATCACTCCTGATAGGCTGCCTGCGCTGGTTGCTATAGCTACAGACCTGTTTGATCTCTCCTGATAGGCTGTCTGCGCTGGTTGCTATAGCTACAGACCTGTTTGATCACTCCTGATAGGCTGCCAGCGCTGGTTGCTATAGATACAGACCTGTTTGATCTCTCCCGATAGGCTGCCTGCGCAGGTTGTTATAGCTACAGACCTGTTTGATCACTCCTGATACGCTGCCTGCGCTGGATGCTATAGCTACAGACCTGTTCGATCTCTCCTGATAGGCTGCCAGCACTGGTTGCTATAGCTACAAACCTGTTCTCTCATGATAGGCTGCCAGCGCTGGTTGCTATAGCTACAGACCTGTTTGATCACTCCTGATAGGCTGCCTGCGCTGGTTACTATAGCTACAGACCTGTTTGATCACTCCTGATAGGCTGCCTGCGCTGGTTGCTATAGCTACAGACCTGTTTGATCTCTCCTGATTGGCTGCCAGCTCTGGTTGCTATAGCTACAGACCTGTTTGATCTCTCCTGATAGGCTGCCTGCGCTGGTTGCTATAGCTACAGACCTGTTTGATCTCTCCCGATAGGCTGCCTGCGCTGGTTGCTATAGCTACAGACCTGGCTTCTACTGCAGCCTAGTAGAAGCCAGTAAACACGCCCCTGAATTCAAAATGAAAACAAGAAAACAGGACTGAGGTAAGATGAATCAATGGAGTGAGACAACCCCTTTAAGCACCAGGCTGTTTCCCAGAGCCACAGGCAGCTTGAGACTCGCACTTTGTGCTCAGGCTGTTAGTGGGTCTATAGCAGTGATTGGCATGTCAGCTCTGCTAGTCCCAGCTATTCCTGCTACAGTGACATGAGTGCCGCGGGTTTATAAACTGTAGTTCACAAGGCTACAGAGCTCTAGGGCAGTGTTCCCCAACTCCAGTCCTCAAGGCACACCACAGGTACATGTTTTCAGGATCTCCCACAGAATGCACTGACAATAATGACTTCACCTGTGCAATGCTAAGGGAAACAGAAACATGACTGCTGCGTGCCTTAAGACTAGGGTTGGGAACCTCTGCTCTAGGGGATAACCCCTTAATGAGCGACCACGCCGCCTTTTAATGTCAGGCGGTGCAGGCTGTGTGCAGTGATACCGAAAGATGTTGCTGCAGATAAGGGGGATTGTGCCTCCCCACGCTGCAGCTGCGCTAGGAACAGAGCTGTAGTTAACATCTCCATTCCTAGAGCAGTTTCTGTTAATGCCGGGGACTGGATGAAGTCTCCAATCACCAGCATAATCCGGGAAGGCGGCATAATCAAAGGGGATTACACTGCTCCATCGAGGCACTGGGACTCCCGGTGACTATATGGAGTCCAGGGAATGTCTGCACAGTCAGCCCTGAGGACCTAGAGTAGCCCCAGGGCTGTCTGCATAGTAAGCCTGCTGTCAGGGCACACTATGTGTTACCCTGACTGCAGCCTGTGTCATACTGACACAGAATGTAATGTATTAGCATACAGAAGTATGCAAATACATAAGTGAGGGAAAAAAAAGCATTAAATAGTTATCCCTTAATGGGATTAAAAACAAAGTGTAGAAAAAAAATAAAAATATTTAATAAAAATATTATTGTGCATACATTAAACACAAATAAAACCCTATACAAATTAGGTATCTACACGGCCATAATCTAACAGGTTATTTAGTGTGAAATATGAATGGTGTAAATAAAAAAATGCACAAAAACACTTTGTTCATGCTGCACAAGAGAAATGAAAAAATTCTGTAATAATTTATATGTAAACGTAACTATGCCTCCAAAAACTTCTCCAACATAAAACAAATCCTTGTATAAAGCCATGTTCACACGGCTTATTCTGGAGCTCATTTTGCTGCGTATTTCACGGCGTATTACGCAGGGAAATGAGCTCCATAATTACAGTAATCCATGGCTCTCAGAGAACTATGGATTACGCCTCTTCCCCCCGCACGTACAATATGATCGTATTATACGCTCGGGGAGATAAGCGACATGTAATGCATGCCTATGGGGCCGGCGTAAGCGCAAGCTCCCGAAGCACACGATGTATTGCAGCACGTACAGTACATTGTGTGAACATACCCTAACTGCGTCACTGAAAAAAAATTATTACAGTTGAAATGCAAGGAAGCAAAAACTACAAAATTTAACTGGTGAGTAAGGTCTTTTCAGGCCTGGGGTTTAAAGGGTTAAAGCTGGTCATTAACTTATGTAAACAAGCTCCTGTGCTACTGATAAGTCTTGGCTCCTTCTGGAACCTCCATCCTCCATTGAACAAAAAAAATAGCTCAGCAAGTTTTTTTTCCATCTGAACAACTGACGTCACAAAAGAAAAAACGACGTACCCAGATTTCATTGCAAAATTTTACAGTGTGCGAGCAAAGCCTAAGGGTCTTATGGTTGCAAATGGAAATGTGCACCAATCGGGCGAATGATGCACTTTTTGGCGCATTGTTTGACGCCCACGCCAACGTGATACAGCATGAGTGGATTCTTCCCGAGCGTGTCAATTGCTTTTATTTTAAAAAAATTTCCTCGGTGCAGTGTGAGGTGTAATATGAATTTAAAAAGTGAACCAAAAAATGCATGCACTTAGTGGATGTGCAATTAGGTATTTTTTTTTAATTTTTTTATGCGGAACGCGACCAGCAAAGCGTCAGAGAAAATGAAGTGCTCTATGGGGAGTTAAAAACTCAGAAAACAAAAAAACACTACACAGGTCATATTCACGGCTCAATGGCTGGACTAGACTGAACCCAGTAGCAGGCAATTCTGGCCCAAATGCTACTTGGGAAAAATTGACAGGTGCAGCTAATTGCTGAGCAGCAGCTACACCCCACTACTATGGGAACAATTAGATGATAAAAAACTGCACATTAAATTCACACCAATATGCAGGAAAGCCAGTATGCAGGATCAGACTATACTTGGTTTTAGTCTGTAACTATGAGACAAATGGCTTTGCCCGGGAGCTGTGTACACAAAACGGTAGCATATTTTTTAATCAAATCTATTTGCGCACTTGCTTTAAGTTGTAAAAACAATCAAAAAGAACAAAGGAATTTTTGGAAAAGCATTTCTGCTACTCTGAATAATTAAAAAAATTGAGGTTCTTAGTGTTCATTTGTGATCAAAACTGTGTAAGCCTACCTGTCAAACGACAAGATGACCTCAAGACAGATAGGAACCTACACTAACGTTACCTCTCTTGGTGCCTGTTCAGACCTCCACATAGGGAGAGAAGATTCCAGCTATAAGCTACTTTGCATTGATTTAAAAACCTGTACAGGTGGGTGGAGTACAAAAATCCAAAGTGGGGGCAGCCACTCCCCCATACAAACAGTCTAGAAAAATAAAATTTGGTCTGCACATCCGAAATTTTTTCATTTTCTTTTTTTTGTTAAATGAGCATAAAAGGGATGAGTTTTGGTCAAAAATGAACACTAAGAACCTCAAATTATTGTATTATAAGTATTCAGAGTAGCAGAAATGCTTTTCCAATAATCCCTATGTTCCCTTGACAGTTTTTTTTTGTGCTAGTAGAGTGCTGCTGATATTGGATTGTGTTTGTATTTTACTGCCACACCAGCGTGCACCGATGCTCATTTATACATATTAAAAAATAAAAAAAAGGATACATTTCTGTGAGTCAGACCATTATCATAATTATGTGTAATCCTACAATGCTGAAGGTACAGATTTCACTCCCGACTGTCGTGCAATACGTGAACCGACTAAGGCCCTGTTCACACGGCTTATTCCCGACGGATTTGTGAGCCGTATTGAGCTCACAATTCCACCGTGAATAAGGGGCAGGACGGGGGCGGGGCCGGAGAGCGGCGGGGGCGCCGCTCCCCGGCCCATAGACAATGCATTATCTACGGTGCGTCCGCGCCGTAAATAATGTGCATGTCACTTTCTCCCCCCGCGGCGGATTCGCCGAGCGGGGAGGAGCGACAGAATCCACTGTTCTCTATGAAAGCAGTGGATTACCGTTATGACCGGGACGGATTGGCGCCGTATTGCAGCGCAAATCCGGCGTGAAGTACGGCGCCAATCCGTGCCCAAATAAGCCGTGTGAACGAGGCCTAAAGGTTTTATGTTTGTTTGCCTTAAGTTTATATGATATGATTGCCTAACATTGCTTACTCTTGTCTTGAGTCAGATGTTGTTCTGCTTTATCAATTAGCAACACTATAGTCTTGTGTACTCTGCTCTGCTCCTCTCTCCTGCGTTAGGTGGGCTCCCCTCTGTCGGGGGCTAGGGCCCGACGTGATTTTGAACTCTCAAACTAAACAATCAGAGGACTCTTCCTTAATAGACCTTCTGGATTTCCAGAGTTGTTCCTAAAGCTATACTGCATCGTATAATCTGATGTTTTCCTAAGATAACTTTTTAATGACTTGTTTCTTATATACATTTTTGTTCTGCTTGAGCTAGTATGATGGTTAACAATATCTGTCTCTATTCTAAATAAAGTTTGTTCTTTTTGGAATTAAAAAAAACAACAAAAAAAAAAACAACTTCCTGGACCAAATATTTTCTAGACTTTCTATGGGTCAGTAGCTTGTAGTTGGAATCTGCTTTCCCTGAAATGTGGAGGTCTGAACAGGTACCAAGAGAGGTATCAATAGTGTAGGTTCCCACCTGTATTGAGTTCGCCTTGTCGTTTGGCAGGTGGGCTCGCACAGTTTTGAACAAAAATGTGCACCGAGAACCTCAAATGTTGCAAGTATTCACAGTAGCGGAGGTGGTTTTCCAAAAATTCCTAAGTTGTTTTTTTTTAGTGCTAGTAGAGCGCTGCTGCTATTGGATTGTGCTTGTCTTTTGCTGCCACAACAGCGGGCATCTATGCTAATTTTATTTTTTTTTTTTTTAAAACAACTTTGTATGTGCAGACCAAACATTGTTTTTGTAGACTGTTTGCATGGGAGGTGGCTGCCCCCTTCTTTAGTTTTCATGCACTCCGTTCACCTGCACAGGTTTTTAAATCAATGCAGAATATCTTGTAGCTGGAATCTACTCTCCCTGAAATGTGGAGGCCTGAACAGGCACCAAGAGAGGTAACAATAGCGTAGGTTCCCACCTGTATTGAGGTCGCCTTGTCATTTGGCAGGTGGGCTCACACAGTTTTGATCAAAGATGTACACTGAGAACCTCAAATGTTGCAGTATTCACAGTAGCGGAGGTGGTTTTCCAAAAATCCCTGTTTTTTTTTAATAGTTTTTTTTAGTGCTAGTGGTGTGCTACTGATATTGGATTGTGCTTGTATACCAGCGTGCACCTATGCTAATTTAAAAAAACAAAAAAAACAACAACTTTGGATGTGCAGACCAAACATGGTTTTTCTAGATAGCTTTAAGTGGTGTCCTAAGAACTTCAGACGCACCAGATGTTCATTTTTGGTCATAGTAAGCAATAAGGCCATGAAACATCACACTATTTCCCGGGTTCAGGTTCCCAGGGCCGGCATCTCTCGTTTTTTCCAGCTACTTATCGTGAAAACCTCAGGGACCACATGAGAGGGACCCAAAGCAGCTGCCAAACACAACAGTGCAGTCACATGTGCACGTCAGGCCAAGCAGGTCTCAGGTCAGCCATTCATCACGTCTCAGGACTTTCCCATGGACACGGCTTCATGCTGCGTCCATGCCAGGTCCTCCCCATGGTGCGTGACCGCGGGGTCTATGTAAAGGCGCACGGCTTCTAGACTGACTGACATAGGACAAAAACTGTAAAACAGCAAAGTTTCTAATTCATTCTTCTGCCACAAACTTTTGGCATCAGGCATCGTTGGCAGTGACATCAAACAACTGTGTCGGCCAACGGTGACATCACATCCTGCCTCCACAAGTAGTCCCCATGGTTCAGCGTCATAGGTCATGTCCTCACGGTAGAACTTTGCAAATGAGTGACAGAACAGCGGGGAGATGTACCAAAACTGGTGTAGACAATGGCACAGTCAACTCTTGTTCTTCTTGAGCAGTAAATTTCCACAATAGCATAAGCAAGGTGTAGAAAGACAAAAGCGTCCATCCAGCCATCTGGCTGCTTTTGATAGAGCCTGCTTTTCACAGCCAGTTTCCGGCTCCCTCTTCCTGTTCAGGCTGTGGGTGGTTCTACAGCTTCAGGCTCCCGCTTCCTGTTCAGGCTCTGGGCGGTTCTACAGCTTCAGGCTCCCGCTTCCTGTTCAGGCTGTGGACGGTTCTACAGCTTCTGGCTCCAACTTCCTGTACAGGCTGTGGGCGATTCTACAGCTTCAGGCTCCCACTTCCTGTTCAGGCTGTGGGCGGTTCTACAGCTTCAGGATCCCACTTTCTGTTCAGGCTGTGAGAGGTTCTACAGCTTCAGGCTTCCACTTCCTGCTCAGGCTGTGGGTGGTTCTACAGCTTCAGATTGCCACTTCCTGTTCAGGCTGAGGGCGGTTTTACAGCTTCAGGCTCCCACTTCCTGTAAGGCTGTAGGGGGTTCTGCAGCTTGAGGCTCCTACTTCCTATTCTGGCTGTATATGGTTCTACAGCTCCAGGCTCCTGTTCAGGCTGTGGGTGGTTCTATAGCTTCAGGCTCCCACTTTCTGAACAGGAAGTGGCAATCTGAAGCTGTAGAACCACCCACAGCCTGAGCAGGAAGGGGGATCCTGAAGCTGTAGAACCGTCCACAGCCTGAGCAGGAAGGGGGATCCAGCGGTTGTAGATCCACCCACAGCCTGAATAGGAAGTTGGAACCTGAAGCTGTAGAACTGTCCACAGCCTGAAAAGGAAGGTGGAGCTTGGTTGTAGAACCACTAATAGACTGAACAAGAAGTGTGAGCTTGAAGCTGGCTGTGAAAATCAGGCACTGTGAAACAGCATGGCGGGAACACCCTTTAATTGTCCATCAATAAAAGACTCAATAAATATTTTTTTCAAGATTTATTAGAAAAAGAAAATCATCAACTTAACAAAATACATAGTAAAGACTGCAACTAACAAAGGTCTCCACACTAGACCCCGCACGCTCTCCACCACTCACACTCGACTCTCACACACATCTTATATAGGTCTTCAATAAAAGCAGTTAACTCTATAAAACCCCCCTGGTGCATCCCATATACAAAGAGACAAAACCCCCATGAGACAGATGAACCCCCTCAGACACGATCATGCCTTCATACTGAAGTATCAGGGCAATGATCAAAGCTCTATGTGCGATATCCCATAATTCACTTTAGTCCAGCTAATTATTCTTATAAATATGAATATATAGGTTTATATATTCATAGAGCCCCATTTAAATCTGCATATATTTGCTTAAAGGAGAACTCCACCAAAAGCCTAAAAAAAACACTGCAGTGAACCCCAACATCTTCTCCAGTCTAGGAAGCTGAGATATCAGACATGTTGGCAGGGACGCCGACACCTTCGTGTCCCTGGACATCGAAAAACACATTGGGCGACATGATGAAACTGTCTAGGCCTAAACCTTTGTTGCCCATAGCAACCAATCAGAGCCCATAGCAACCAATCAGAACTCATAGATAGCACAGTCCACAGCAACCAATCAGAGCCCACAGCAACCAATCAGGGAGCTCCTTTCATTTTCCCACAGCACTATATGAAATGAAAGGGGTGCTCTGATTGGTTGTTATGGGCTCTGATTGGTTGTTATGGGCTCTAACTGGTCACTATGGGCTCTGATTGGTCGCTATGAGCTCTGATTGGCTGTTATGGGCAATAAAGATTTAGGCCATGTTCACACGGCTTATTTTGACGTGGTCTTGGACGAGGTTTTCGGAGCGCTTCCTCGTCCAAAACGCTTCCAAAACGCCCCCAGTTCATTTGTTTCCTATGTAAAACCTTGTTGTAGTTCACACACGACGAGGTTTTACACACGTCTTTGGAAGCGATGAAAAAGAAGTGTCACGTTAATTCTCTAAGCGTGTTTTAGACTACTTTTTCAGCGTGGGTTTTGGCGCGGTTTTTGTCCTGGGTATTAATTTGTATGGGTAAAAACCTCATAGAAAACCTCATCAAAAACCTCGCCGAGGAACGCCTCTAAAGCCTCTTCTGAAGAAGCACGTTTCAGACGAGGTTTTGGGAGCGGAAACGCTCCGAAAACCTAATCCAAAACAACGTCAAAATAAGCTGTGTGAACATACCCTTAGGGTATATTCACACTGTGTCTTGCCCTGTATGAACATACCCTTTTCTGATGCGTTTTCTGATGAACCCAGAGATGCATCTAACAATTAGCAGTGACTTTATCACTGCCGGCAATGACAGACACGCAGCGGCGTTCACATGAGAGATCGCCGCTGCGTGTTTGCACGCGCCTGTCGGGTCCGTCTTTCATGCGATCCAAGAATTGCAGGTCATTTCTTGGATCGCATCCGATGGACCGACAGGCGCAATGCGAACACGCAGCGGCAAACTCTCATGTGAACGCCACTGCGTGTCTGTCATTGCCGGCAGTGATAAAGTCACTGCTAATTGTTAGGGCCAGTTCACACGGCTTATTAAAGCTGTAATTGCGGGACGGATTCCTCCCGCAATACGGCTTGAATAAGGGGCAGGGTGGGGGCGCTGCTCGCTGGCCCCATAGACATGCATTATCCACGGCGTGCATTCCGCCGGGATAATGTGCATGTCACTTTCTCCCCGCCCGGCGGCTTCGCCGAGTGGGAACTAGAGACAGAATCCATAGTTCTCTATGAGAACTGTGGATTACTGTAATGGCTGGGATGGATTCCAGCCGTATTGCAGCACAATATGGCGCGCAATACGGCTGCAATCCGTCCCAGAAATAAGCCGTGTGAACGGCCCTTTAGACGTGTCTCTGGGTCCGTTCTAATGGACCCAGAGACGCATCAGAAAAGCGCAACATGGACTCAAGACGCTGTGTGAACATGCCCTTAGACCTAGACAGTTTTCATACATATGGCCCATTGACCACAATCGGAGCCAAATCAGCCGGCGAGGGTGAAGACCTCTCGTATCTCAGCTTCCTGGACCTCATTGTGGTTAAAAGCAGCCGACTGTCCAGGCTTTGAGTGAAGTTCGGCTTTAACATTTCTTTATATGTACAGACAATGTAATAGAAATAAAATTCACACGTATATACAGAGGAACAATCTACGAGCAAACCGAGAACAAAACCCACAGGATCCTGACATATATACAAGAACAATCCTCTCCTCTAGAATCTAGATCTATAAGAGTATTCTCTGCTGTATACTAAATATTTCACTTCCCTTTCTCTTTTTAACAATTGTTAGATTAACAAAAAAAAAATTCGTTTAAATCTTCTCCTTCGTGCCCCATATTTGTGGCAGCTGCAGACAGATTCCTCCCAGGACTGGATCCAAAAGGGAAGAAGCATATCTCTCCTGACATCAGAACCATCAGGCTGGGTTCACACAGCGTTTTTGGATGCAAATTCTGTTATAATAGAAGTGTGTTTTGCTCATCAAAATACTGTAGTATCTCACTGAGAATAAATGTATAACGCCGTTCCAGCATGTGTTTATAAAGGATCAGTCCTGTCAGACTAATCTCATCAGCTTCTATGAGGAAGTCAGTGCTAGACTGGATCGGGGTGAGGCACTGGATATCATATCTAGATTTTTCTAAAGCATTTGATCCTGTGCCACATAAAAGGTTGGTAAATAAAATGAGAATGCTTGGACTGGGGGAAAATGTGTGCAAGTGGGTAAGCAACTGGCTCACTGATAGAAAACAAAGGGTGTTGATTAATGGTACATACTCAGAATGGATCCCTGTTACTAGTGGGGACCACAGGGGGCAGTACTGTTCTCTTTAATACATTCATTAACGATCTTACACATGGATTGCACACTAGAATATCGATTTTTGCAGAGGATACTAAGCTCTGTAAAGTAATCAATACAATAGAGGATAATGTGTTATTACAAAGGGATCTGGATAAGTTGGAGGCCTGGGCAGGGAAATGGCAGATGAGGTTTAATACAGATAAATGCAAGATTATGCACATGGGGAGGAAAAATCCATTTCATGATTACTTGTTCAACGGAAAAAAGCTGGGAAAGAGTGACTGGAGAAGGACTTGGAAATCCTAGTGGACAGTAAACTTAATTGTAGCAGCCAGTGTCAGGCAGCAGCTGCAAAGGCAAATAGTAACTTTTTATACCCTAGACTATATCTAGAACAAGGGGGTGTCCTCTACATCTAGAGGAGAGAAGGTTTCTTCATAGAAGGGGATTCTTTACTGTAAGAGCAGTGAGATTGTTGAACTCTCCGCCAGAGGAACGTGTCATGGTGAATTCAATAACAGAGTTCAAAAAGGTTCTGGATACATTACTAGATGTAATAATATAACAAGTTATAGTGACCGGGATTCTGGAGAAGGGTCTGGATACATTTCTAGATGTAATAATATAACAAGTTATAGTGACCGGATTCTGGGAAGGGTCCTGATACATTTTAGATGTAATAATATACAAGTTATAGTGACCAGATTCTGGAGAGGGGTCTGGATACATTTCTAGATGTAATAATATACAGTTCTATTACAAAGTTTAGTGACAGGAATTTGGTAGATGGAGAAGGATCTGGATACATTCTAGATGTAATAATATAACAAGTTATAGTGACACGGGATTCTGGAGAGGGGTCTGCATACATTTCTAGATGTAATAATATAACAAGTTATAGTTGATCAAGGGATTCTGGAGGAACAGGGTCTGGGTGACATTTCTAGATGTAATAATAACAAGTTAGTGACCAGGATTCTGGAGAAGGGTCTGGATACATTTCTAGAAGTATAATATATGCATTGGAGATACATTCTAGATGTTATACAACTAGTGACCAGGATTCTGGAGAAGGGTCTGGATACATTTCTAGATATAATAGATGATCCTACTACCTCCTGCCATAGGATGCAACAGGAGATCAATGTAATTACTATATACTGTAATCAATCAGTATTAAGTGTGATTGCATGTTCAAAGGGGTTTTGCCACGATGTAATGTTGATGTGGGATCCTCCAAAATGGGTATTTAATCACTTTTCTAAATATATGTGATTACAAAACGTTAAGCCTCAGAGCTACAGCTTTCTTTACATGCCCTTAGTTACTTAAAAGTTTACATTAGACACGACCAGCAGCTGACAGGAGCTGATCTGGCCGTGCTTGCATTGTCTGCACTTCTTATCTGATGACAGAGAACATGAATGAACTTCAAAGGGACTGTGGAGAAAGTGCAGTGTATGATGCTTTAGCTGTATAGACAATCCACTGGATGTAATATTATTTGAGTTACCATTGCAGATGCTTCATTATTTGCCCCTCTGTGCTCCTCGCTGCTCAGCCCTCTCCCCTCTGCAGCGTTCATGATTTGTTTATATTTTCTCCTGAGCCAGATAAGAGGAAAGCAACTCACTTCATGGCAAAACCCCTTTTAAGTCCACTATGGGTATAAAAATGACTGTAAAACACACACTTTTTTAAAATAAATCTGGGATTGCTGGAGTCGTACTGACCCGCAGAATACATAGAACTGCTAATTAATTTTGCTTGATAAACTGGGTAAAAAATAAAAAAAGTGCAATTGTGTTTTTTTCCAGTTCTGTCACACAAATAAATGTTTTCGAGGGCTCCTCACGCAGAAGAAACGAGCCCTTTTATGGCTATATTAACTATAAAATAAAACAGTTGCAGCTCTATGGTGAGTTTTTGGCACAAACACACACACAAAAAAAAAAAAAAAAAATAAGAAAAAAGCGTGAAAAAAATAATACCAGAAGATTAGACCCACCGCCTTCTCTTTGACATACGCCTATATTTTCAGCATCCTTTCACGCTGTGTGCACCCAGGCCGTAACCACCAGCTGTGACTCCAGCCTAAAGGGAGGTTCACACAGGACGGTTTTAACGCAATTTTTACTTTTTCTCTCTATTGCAGATTTTTTTGTCACAGAAAAAAAAAAAGTCTGCAGCAAATCTGCCCGGTGTGAAGTTACCCGAATCCTAATAGCAGTGCCACAAGAGAGGGTCAGTTTTATTTTTTTCTTCAATTATAAAATAATCTCTTTGTATTAGTAACAGTAGCCACAAACCTGCTGATTCATGAGCAGCACTGACCCCGTGAGGGTATGACCCATAGATGCCTACTTAACCAACAAGGTGTCCCACTAACATGCCCCTTACCCCGCACATGCTCAACTACCTCCAACGTATAGAACTAGAGGGTCATGTGATGCACAGTCACCTGACAGAGTGGAGCCATAGGACATTGCAGTGGGTGGAGCCGTGACTACCAACTCCATCAACCAGTGGCATGTTCTGTTCATGGTTAGTCAACAGATGGATTATACCCTAGGGTGGGGGTGTGCTGTCCGCGTAAGGTGGGTTTGCAGCCACCATTCATGCAATTCAGTTTAAGATAAATTTTCATTATATTTTATAGTTGTAGGGAAACTGTACACTGGAACAAATAAAAAAGTCAAATATTAGTAAGTGCATTAGCCTTCATGATTCCCTTTAGCTTCGTGCAGTCAGCAGAGCAAAATAAAATACACAGTACCATAACTAAGGGAGTGTTTGCATCTTACACTGTAATGGCATATCGGAAGGATACACCAAGAAACTGTAATAGGTGCTTGTCAGAGGTGGGACCGGCAATCTCGGGAAGAGGACCCCAAAAGTGTTGTCTAAGAATGGAACGATGTGTGCAAGCCCAAACGACTTGTTTGTTCCATGGGAATTCTAAGTACAGCCAAACACCGCTCTCCCCTGTACTGGAAACCCCCATAGAACAGAAGGGAGAACACAGCGCTCCCCTGTACTGGGAACTCCCATAGAACAGAATGGAGAACACAGTGCTCCTCTGTACTGGGAACGCCCATAGAACAGAATGGAGAACACAGCGCTCCCCTGTACTGGGAACTCCCACAGAACAGAATGGAGAACACAGCGCTCCCCTGTACTGGGAACTCCCATAGAACAGAATGGAGAGAACACAGAGCTCCCCTGTACTGGGAACACCCATAACAGAGAGGAGAGAACACAGCGCTCCCCTGTACTGGGAACTACCATAGAACAGAATGTAGAACACAGTGCTCCCCTGTACTGTGAACTCCCATAGAACAGAATGGAGAACACAGCGCTCCCCTGTACTGGGAACTACCATAGAACAGAATGGAGGGTTGTGTCCAAGTCGACACTTTCTGGTGCCCGTTCCCTAGATGGAACAAAATGGGAGTCCGCTCTCCATTCTGTTACAAGACATTCAGGAGCCTGTTTCTGAGACAGGTGTGGGTCCCAGATGTGGGACTGGCACCTATCACACTGGCATACCTTATCCACATGCCATCATCGTGAGAGATGGGAACAGCCCTTTAAAGTAGTACTCTAGGCAAAACTGATAGATTTGCATGGTCTGAGGTGGCGAGGCATGACACAGGGATTCAAATACCACTTGTGTCATGTTCTGCTCTCTTTGGACCTACACAAAGCATAATACAATGAGTTTTGCCCAGAGTGTCACTTAAAGGTGAACCTGTCAGGTGATATTCCTAGCTAATAGCAGGATGTGATAGAGGAGAGAAGCTGAGCTCTGTGATTATATAGGGTTATAGGATAACCTTATATATCACATAACTCTACTTCTCTATCATATAACCCTATATATCACAGAGCTCAGCCTCTCTCTATCATATAACCCTATATATCACAGAGCTCAGCTTCTCTCCTCTATCATATAACCTATATATCACAGAGCTCAGCTCCTCTCCTCTATCATATAACCCTATATATCACAGAGCTCAGCTCCTCTCCCTCTATCATATAACCCTATATATCACAGAGCTCAGCTTCTCTCCTCTATCACATCCTGCTCTCAGATAGGGTGCAATGAATCCCCAGACAGGTTCACTTTAAGTAAAATTGAAGCAAAGTAATTGCTTATGCTGAATTTTGCACAAGGCTGCTCTGTAGCTGCAGTGCTATAGCCCAGGATGATACTATAGGAACATACACACTATATATATATGTACACATCTCACACTGATAATTACTTACACGTCTTCTTATATACATACACGCATAATTACAATGAAACCGCACAGTATAAAAAATGCTAATGGCTTGTCCTCGCTCCTCAGTGCTGCCCGTCCTCCATTGCCGTCTGGTCCTGTAGATACAGGGACCGGTTCCCGCTTGCTGTCCCTTGCTGTGGAGGAGGATTCTGGGGTGTTCGTAGTGAGGGGGGAACCGTGGACGACTTAATCTGGATGACCCTGGTGTCCATAACCTCGCAGTCTATCTGCATCATGGTCTCGTAGCCCTGGGAGTTGTTATACACGCTGTCTGTGAGGGAGATCAGGTCATCAGTGACATACCGTGTTTCCCCAAAAATAAGACATCCCCCGAAAACAAGACCTAGTGTGATTTTTTTTTCCAAGTGTACAAGTATAAGGCCTCCCCTGAAAGTAAGACCTAGCAGCAGTCATTGCTACAAGACCACCTATCACCTCAATACAAACACACACAAATTGATAGTAGATGAAATTATAAGACTTCTTAAATACATGTCATTAAGGTTATGTTCACACGGTGTAATTGCGGCGCATACAGTACAGCCGCAATTACGCCGGGCGATTTGGCAGTCGTGCTAATATGCATGTACTCCTGCGGCGCAGGCAACCCGCCGGCCCCATAGACATTCATTACTCGCGGCGCGCAATCGCCGCGAATATTTGACATGTCAATTATCTCCACACGCGTACAATACGATAGTATATAAAAGAAAAAACACAAAAGGGGGTGCACAATAGTGAAGGTCGTAAAGATAGAGATGAAATGGAAAAATAGGTATATGTGCTTACCTTCTGAGGTTGCGCTCGTATTATAGAGGCACAACTCTCATATGCGCTTGCAGGGCTTTTGGATGCCGTAGCCCTTAACACGGCAGCCGCAGGTCTGGTGGATTCCGGGGTTCCAGATGAACGCCGAATAGATACGAATAAAATGTAAA
>JAODAL010008166.1:0-119892 GCA_025379985.1 Phyllomedusa bahiana | reverse complement strand
CCATAAGGAACTGTGCGGGTTTTTGGTCATTCTGCGTTACAGGATAGGATAGTCAATGTCCATGCTGGGTCATCTGCTTAAAAGACTCCGTTTTCGGGCACTTTTTTAATCTGGGGGTCATGCAGGTTTGGGGCTCATGCTGTGGCCCAGGACAGGTATAGTCAATGTCCAGTTCAACTAAAATGGCACTTTTTAATCTGTGGGTCAGACACTGTTTTGGGGTCATGCTGCGGTCCAGGACAGGCATAGTCAATGTCCAGTTCAACTAAAATGGTGGTTAAAAGACAAGACTCCTTTTTCTGGCACTTTTTAATCTGTGGGTCAGACAGGTTTAATGGTCATGCTGCGGTCCAGGACAAGCATGGTCAATGTCCAGTTCAACTAAAATGGTAGTTCAAAGACCCCTTTCTCCGGCACTTTTTAATCTGTGGGTTATGTAGATTTAAGGGTCATGCTGCGGTCCAGGACAGGGATAATCAATGTCCAGTTCAACTAAAATGGTGGTTCAAAGACTCCTTTTTCTGGCACTTTTTTAATCTGTGGGTCATACAGGTTTGGGGCTCATGCTGTGGCCCAGAACAGGTATAGTCAATGTCCAGTTCAACTAAAATGGTGGTTCAAAGACTCCTTTTTCCGGCACTTTTAATCTGTGGGTCAGACAGGTTTAAGGGTCATGCTGCGTTCCAGGACAGGGATAGTAAATGTCCAGTTCAAGTAAAATGATGGTTCAAATAATACTGCCTTCTGGCACTTTTTAATTTGTGGGTCATGCAGGTTTAAGGGTCATGCTGTAGTACAGGACAGGTATAGTGAATAGTCTGTCAGTTTTTTTCTGTAACTCTTGTTGCCTAATTGTGTTGCCTAAAATGTAGCACATATCCAGTTTACTGTTGGGGATGTTAATTCCAGCTTCTACAGCCCTGTTTGGGTGTAAGAATGAAGGTGTTGTTCCTCTCCCATAGACTTAATGGTCATCAGCGATAATCTGTTATCAACTATATCGGATATCGTCATGATAATTGCAGAGATCGACACAATCGCTCATCACGAGTTGTAATATGTGTCAATACACGGAGCACATAACAGAGTTCTCTTCGAAGCAACAGTTTCATAAACTGCAATACAGAATTTGTTGTAAAGCATATAAGCTTTTATAGGTAGGTTGCACCAGTCGAAGTTTAAAGAGGAGAATTTATGAGCATATTTTACATATAAAAACACCAGTTATGTCAACATATCAGAAGCTTCCAGACGTTTCTCCACTATTCATCATGGAGATATCACTAATTTTTCTTTTTTTGGTATAGAATGTGTCAAACTTAATTCTAGAGGTGGTGACCTCAGACAGTTATTATTAAAACGAGAGGCACCTTGGACATTCAAGCTAAATTCTAGGATGCTGTTTGGTTTGAATTATAAAAATAACCTTTTATATCATTATTAGGCTATGTTCACACGGCTTAATATGCGGGACTAATTTTCGCCCGCAATTACCGTATGGACGGGGGTCGGGGCGGGAGCAGGGATTTAAGCAGGGGGCTGGCAACCGCCGTCCCATAGACTATCACTGCTAGCGGCGCGTATACGCCGCTAGAAAAGTGACATGTCAATTATCTCCCCGCCCGGCGGCTTCGCCGGGCGGGGAGAGGAGACGTAATCCATAGTTCTCTATGGGGAACTGTGAATTACCGTAATAAAGGGGGCCGTTTTCGGCCCGTAATTGGCGCACTTCGGCGCGTAATTACGGACCGAAATACGGCCCATTTTAAGCCGTGTAAACAGGCCTTAGTGATTGAGCAGTGTGGATATTTATGTTTATATTTATATGTGTGTTTTTCTCTTTCTTATTTTTTACAGCCTGTTTCAATTTTTTATTTTATAAACATATTTTTTTAATTTTTCTTTGTTTTTTTGGTTTGTCATGTTTGTGCATAGTGTGTATATAAATAAAGTTGTGTATATACGTTGACATGCTATGAATAGGGATTCTGGATACCAGAAACGCGTTAGCTACTCTATGCTGGTTGTTAGTGATTTTGAAAGTTGAAATAAAGTATTTATTTTTTCACGATAAGGAGCTGCAGATTACTTATTCTTTTACATGGTTTGCAAAACCCAAAGAATCCATGGGCTTACTCCTTGCTCCGAATAGAGTCTACACCCAGGAGTAATTGTTTGAGAGCTGAATGGAAACCAAGTGGGTTGAAGCGAATTTTGTGTGTTCTTTCTATAACTTGTTTGTGTTTCTTGGTTCATGTCAGTTCATCTGTGTCCTGTGTTGTGTTCTGTTTTTTCCTATCCTCGGTTCTTGTCCTGCTTGTCTGCCCATTTCCTGTTTCCTGTCTGCGTCTTGTCTTCTACCTGGTTTTATGCCTTGTGATTCCTTGACAGAATCTTGGCTTCTGTTTGGCCTCTGTCTGGCCTCAGCCTTGATTCGTTCCTGCCTTCTCTTGTATCTAACTGTGTATCTCATCTGTTTCTCACTTAATATCTGCCTCAATGTCCTATTCATACCTAGTTCTGTATGTTGTTTATCCATTGGTACCTGTGGCCTCCAGTTCTGTTCCTGTTTGGTGTTTCGTTATTGTTTTCAGTTTGTTTCCTCTTTTCTGTACCTCGTACCTGTTCTGTCTGCCCTGACCCTTGTCTGTATGACCGTCTCTGTCTGTCTGGTGCCTTGTATTGGGTCTGCTTACCCAATGGGACTGCTCTGAGGTTGCACCTAGCGGCCATCGGGGTTAAGCCGCTTCGTTACCCCCTTTTGGAGCAAACCTGGTCAGTGGCACAGAGTCTCCTGACAGTAACCTTGGATATTTTACTGTGTGTCTGCAAATGAATGTCCCATTTGCCAGGAGATCCTTATCAGGAAAAGGTCAACTGAAGATGTTTTGCTAAGGTAACTTATTTGTAACTTGTGATTTGGGACCTATTAATTCATTTCTTTGTGTAAAACCCTATATAAACTGGACATATTGACAATAAAGACAAAAGTAATGCTGAGATAGAGAAACAGCCGATATGCTACTTCGAGTACTCGTCTTCTTTCTTAATTTGACAACCGAATAACTTCAGAAGTCCCGTATTGCGTATTGCGATATCACAGTGCTTGGAATATCAGCTCTGCTATCTCTAGCTGTTCCTCTTACAATGACATGAGTGCAAGAAGTTTATAATCTGTAGTGCACAAAGCTACAGAGCTCTAAGGGCCACATGTATGAAGCTTGCCACGTCGCCAGTTTTCCGGCGAAATTTGAGCCTGATTTATGTCATACATACTATGTAAAGTCCGCCGCACCTCGCCAGTGTGTGAGGCGCAGTGCGGGACTTAGGCGCAGTGCGGCGCTGCGCCTAAGATTCGCCGCCTGAGGTAGTGCACTCATACATAACATGTAAAGTACGCCGCGCCTCGCCAGTGTTTGGGGCGCAGTGCGGGGACTTGGGCACAGTGCGGCGCTGCGCCTAAGATTCACCGTCCGAGGAGGTGCGCTCATACATGCGGTGAAAAGTTCACCGCGCCTCGCCAGTGTGTGAGGCGCAGTGCGGGACATAGGCGCAGTGCGAGACTGCGCCTCACATGTATTCCGATTCGAGACAGGCTCGAAAACAGCGAGAAATCATTAAAGATGTCAGTGCGGAGTATGAATAAAAAAATCGCCTTTATAACGGCGTAACACATTATCAGAAAAAGAGCACAAACCTACTCAAATAAATACAGAAATAAAATCACTTTCCAAAAATCCAGAACGGCGCTACATTGGGAATTTGGATATTGGAAATTGCCGGGAAATACAGTAATTCAAATTCTGTAAGCTATTCTCATTGGTCGGTAGAAACCAGCCAATCAGAATAGGAGCGACAGTGAACCATTAAAACCTATGGAGAAGTTTGGACCAATCAAAATCAAAGGCGGGACAGTTCAAAATACAATAAAAATACAGAAAAGAGCTGATTGGTTGAACTAGCGGGGGCTTGGCTATCCCACCAATCAGAGGCGCAAGCTACCTTGGGTGATACCCAAAATTGCACAGTATACATAATGGAGAGACGGTTGGCACATGAAATCTCGTCGGCTACTCAGCGCCGTTCGGCATGGAGTATTAGTAAGTAAATCGTTTTTATTAAGTGTAAAATATTATCTGAAAAAGAGCTGAAACCTTCTATAAACATAAATCAATTAAATTCCGAACAACGCATTTGTCGCCGAGACCGGCGCTACATCAGGAATTGTGACATAGAGAATTGCCGGGAAATACAGTAATTCAAATTCTGTAAGCTCTTATCATTGGTCGGCATAAACCAGCCAATCAGAATAGGAGCGACAGGGACCCATTCTAACCTATGGAGAAATATTGACCAATCATATTCAAAGGCGGGACAGTTCAAAATACAGTAAAAATGCAGAAAAGAGCTGATTGGTTGAACTAGCGGGGGTGTGGCTATCTCGGCCAATCAGAGCGCGAGCTACTTGTCCTATTGTAGTCAATGGAGAGATCGGGCAATGAAATCTCGGCTCTCAGCGCCGTGCGGCATGCAGTATGATCAAAAAAATCATTTTTATTAAGTGTAAAATATTATCTGAAAAAGAGCTGAAACCTTCTATAAACATAAATCAATCAAATCCCTAACAACGCGTGTGTCGCCGAGACCGGGGCTACATAAGGAATTACGATATAGAGAATTGCCGGGAAATACAGTAATTCAAATTGTTTAAGCTCTTCTCATTGGTCGGCATAAACCGGTCAATCAGAATAGGAGTGACAGTGAACCATTAAAACCTATGGAGAAATATTGACCAATCAAAATCAAAGGCAGGACAGTTCAAAATACAGTAAAAATACAGAAAAGAGCTGATTGGTTGAGCTAGCGGGGCTTGGCTATCCCAGCCAATCAGAGCGCGAGCTACTTGTCCCATTGTAGTCTATGAGAGAGATCGGGCAATGCAATCTTGGCTCTCAGCGCCGTGCGGCATGGAGTATGATTAAAAAAAAAATTTTTATTAAAGTGTAAAAATATTATCTGAAAAAGAGCTGAAACCTTCTATAAACATAAATCAGTCAAATCCCGAACAACGCGTTTGTCGCCAAGTCCGGCGCTACATCGGGAATTGCAATATAGAGAATTGCCGGAAAATACAGTAACTAAAATTGTTTAAGCTCTTCTCATTGGTCGGCATAAACCAGCCAATCAGAATAGGAGCGACAGTGGCCCATTCTAACCTATGGAGGAGTATTGACCAATCAGAATAGGAGCGACAGGGACCCATTCTAACTTATGGAGAGATATTGACCAATCATATTCAAAGGTGGGACAGTTCAAAATACAGTAAAAAGGCAGAAAAGAGCTGATTGGTTGAGCTAGCGGGGGCTTGGCTGCCCCGGCCAATCAGAGCACGAGCTACTTTCTCATAGAGTTCTATGGGGAAAAGAAATGCAGGGCGAGCTCTGTTTGTGATTGGCTACTTTAAAAGAGGCGCGGTTATTTGGACCAATGGGAGAGCGAGCGACGCTCTTATGGGTTTTCTAATGCAATCTGGAATAAAACTGTACATGGCCGAAATCAAATAATAATACTCCCGAAGTTGTACCGATGTGTATATAAAATGAATAATAATATGGGGGTAACAAAAATAAAGAAATAAAAAAAGATTTTATTGAATATTTTTTTTCTTTACCCCCATATTATTGATCATTTTATATACAGATCGGTACAACTTCTGGAGTCTTATCATTTGATTTCGGCCATGTACAGTTTTATTCCAGATTGCATTAGAAAACCCATAAGAGCGTCGTCGCTCTCCCATTGGTCCAAATAACCGCGCCGCTTTTAAATTAGCCAATCACAAACAGAGCTCGCTCTGCATTTCTTTTCCCCATAGAACTCTATGAGAAAGTAGCTCGCGCTCTGATTGGCCAGGATAGAACCAATCAGCTCTTTTCTGCCTTTTTACTGTATTTTGAACTGTCCCGCCTTTGAATATGATTGGTCAATATTTCTCCATAGGTTAGAATGGGTCCCTGTCGCTACTATTCTGATTGTTCAATACACCTCCATAGGTTAGAATGGGCCACTGTCGCTCCTATTCTGATTGGCTGGTTTATGCCGACCAATGAGAAGAGCTTAAACAATTTGAACTACTGTATTTCCCGGCAATTCTCTATATCCCAATTCCAGATGTAGCGCCGGTCTCAGCGACAAACGCGTTGTTCGGGATTTTTATTTGTTTGTTTTGAGAAGGTTTGAGCTCTTTTTCAGATAATATTTTACACTTAATAAAAATTATTTTTTTATCATACTCATGCCGCACGGCGCAGAGCGCTGAGATTTCATTGCCCCCATCTCTCCATAGAATACAATGGGACAAGTAGCTCGCGCTCTGATTGGCTGGGATAGCCAAGCCCCCGCTAGTTCAACCAATCAGCTCTTTTCTGTATTTTTACTGTATTTTGAACTGTCCCGCCTTTGATTTTGATTGGTCCAAATTTCTCCATAGGTTTTAATGGGTCACTGTCGCTCCTATTCTGATTGGTAAATACTCCTCCATAGGTTAGAATGGGCCACTGTCGCTCCTATTTTGATTGGCTGGTTTATGCCGACCAATGAGAAGAGCTTACAGAATTTGAATTACTGTATTTCCCGGCAATTCTCTATACCCCAGTTCCTTATGTAGCGCCGGTCTCGGCGACAAACGCGTTGCTAGGGATTTGAGTGATTTATTTTTATAGAAGGTTTCAGCTCTTTTTCAGATCATATTTCACACTTAATAAAAATGATTTTTAAATTATACTCCATGCCGCACGGCGCTGAGAGCCGAGATTGCATTGCGCCAATCTTTCCATAGACTACAATGGGACAAGTAGCTCGCGCTCTGATTGGCTGGGATAGCCAAGCCCCCGCTAGCTCAACCAATCAGCTCTTTTCTGTATTTTTACTGTATTTTGAATGTCCCGCCTTTGATTTTGATTGGTCCAAACTTCTCCATAGGTTTTAATGGTTCACTGTCGCTCCTATTCTGATTGGCTGGTTTATGCTGACCAATGAGAATAGGTTTCAGAATTTGAAACTGTATTTCCCAGCAATTTCCAATTTCCAAATTCCTGATGTTGCGCCATTCTAGATTTTTGGAAAGTGGTTTTTTTTTATTTATTTTTTATTTTTGAGGTTTGAGCTCTTTTTCTGAAAATGTTTTACGCCTTTAAAAAGGCGATTTTTTGGGAATCATACTCCATTCCGCACGGAGATGAGAGCCGAGATTTCTGTTGCGATCTTCTATATGCTTCCTCTCATGTTACGTTCTCGCTCCACTTCGCCTCCGCCGGATCATTTAGACCAGAATCAACCAGGTCTGCCTGTCGGAGCTGCCGAGCGCTGCAATGCGCCGCACTTTGCCGACCCGCGATCGTACATGCCTCGGAGTTTTCGAGCGCGCCACGTCCCGCCCCGAAACGCCTACACAGCGCCCACACCGCGCCCATTGCACGCCCCTTCATACGGGGTGCAGCTGAAAGTGGCGAACGCTGCGCCTAACACCGCATCCCTGCGTCCGACAAGGGATGCGGGCCGGTGGCGCAGGTTACGCCAGAAAGCAGGCGTAAAGCCCGTTCATACATGTCGCCCTAAGTGTTACGTAAACAAGCTCCCGTCCTAGAGACATTAAGGAAGTGACTCACCATGTTCACGGCAGTTTGAAACAATTAGCTAAGAGAAAGAGCAGGGAAAGGTCGATGGTAACCAAGAGAAACTTCTTTATGTCCTGAACGAAGCAAAAACAAAACAGAAATGTATTTGGTAATAGTATTTATTAACCTTTCCCTTCATGTTAAAAGCTATTCAAAGCATTCTACGATTAAGAGTCTTAGTGGTAAAAGCAGGGAATGAGAAAAAGCAATTAAAGAAATATATAATCAAAAGTTATACGTATTATGGCAAACAAAATGTGAATTCCAAAGAATGAAACATACGTAGTAGAAACTTCCTGACACAATGAGTCCCTTCTAAATGCTAATTGTGGCCTTAACCCTAGCAGGCAGTGCATTAGCTCTCTGTTACTTGTACGAATTTGGAAAGAGTTGTGGGAAAAAAGACTTTTTGGACAGATTTGCTAGTTGGAGCTGGCGGCAGTGGCTGATTGAGGGCATTGGTAGGTGGGGATCAGGCTGAAAAGAAACCCTTTCTAAAAGTCTAATTATTTACATAGGTCTGCCCTTACTCCAAGCTTACTCTAGACCACTCCTCTTGTCCATATAGCATGACTGCCAGTCTACAATCTCAGCAGACTACTTCCCTCCAGACACCTGAAATACAGTAAGTTTTAGATATTCTTTTATTCCAAGATTATCTTATCATGTGTATTTTCATGCTGTAAGCATTCATTCTTTATACATTGTCTAAATGCCAGTTTTGGTAAGTTAAGTATTTGATACACTTCATTTCCAATTGCTAGTTTGCAAAATCAAAATCCATTGGCATCTATTATGATTGTGCTCAATAATTCATGATGGTTTGTAAATGTGAAGAAACATGGGCAGAAATTCAAGGGTCGAAAAAGCATTGGCAACGTGTTTTCTTGTTCTTTCTTCTGGGATCTGTTCTTCTTTCTGTCAAGAAAAAGCAGGTGAGAGAACAGGTAATGGAAACATAATCCAGCACCCATGGAGGAGTTGATAACGTGATCCCTGGTGATCTGTAGTAGTGCAGGGGTTAATACCTGCTTCCCAGGTGGTCAATGGCAGTAGATGGATTAATATCCACTTCCCTTTGGATCTAGGTTAGTGAAGGAATTTATTTCTCCCTTCCTAGTGCATAATTCCCAAGTGTCCCTATTTTGGAGGGACAGTCCCTATTTTTAACCCTTGTCCCTCTGAGCTCTATAAATGTCCCTCTTTTTGATTTGGGAAATAGATTTTCATCAATAAACTGATAATTTTGCTTTAAAAAGTATCTGCTTCCTCGCTGTATATTACATAACTTACTTAATATTGGATACAATGCAATCCTGAAAATGTGTCCCTTTTTGGCTATCTAAAATGTTGGCATGTACGTGTTTGGGCATGATTAGAGGCGTGTCTTGGTGTGATGTCATTTGTTTGGGGCGTGATTAGAGGCGTGGTCTCATGGGTCCCTCTTTGCAATCTCTAAAAATTGGGAGGTATGCTAGTGGTCTACAAGAGATTAATGGAGTTTTCTGGCAGTGTAGTGGAGCAGATAGATCAATGCCAGCTGTTAGTCTGAAGTTCTGTAGGTTTAAATACCCGGTTTTCTTGTGGTTTAGAGGAGTGGGGTGCATAATGTGTAATTTTATGGTGGTTACTCTTTTGGGGGACTTAATATCAGGAAATCAGTGGTTTACTCACATTCAGAAAGCTCAAACAATTCACTGAAACACAGAGGCAAAGGGGAGTGTTTTTGCCTCATCATTAAAGAAATGGAAAGTATGCCTGGGCCTCCTTATGGTCTAGTGTAGGGAGAGGTTAATATATGTTACCCTGGTGGTTTAGCATAGTGAACAAGTTAACTACTGCTTCCCTGGTGTTCTTAGGCAGTGTAAAAGTTAAAACCAATTTTACAAACACTTTAGAATAGTGGAAGAACTAATATCTGTTTCTTGGTGTTCTAGAGCACAGGTGTCAAACACAAGGCCCGCGGGCCACATCCGGCCCGCGATCTCCCTGACTCCGCACCGCTGTTTTACCACAGGGATCATTTCCCTCCCACCTTCTCCCCTTGTATGTAGAACGCTCGGTGAGTGCTGTACATAGGGCGTCGCAGGGGGCGTGACGCGCCGCTTTGCTCGTGCCCCCTGTGACGCTGGGTATCCTCGGCGGCAGCCTCTGCCCCCGATGAGATCTCTGGGAGCTGCGTGCGGGCGTAAGCGGCGTGACGTCACGCTGCTTACACCATACACAGCTCCCAACGGACCGGGCGGCTGGTAACGGACACAAGGTAATACTTTTTTTATTTTAAATCTTAGGGGGGATCTGCCTGGCTACGGAGGGGGCTATGGGGCATCTGCCTGGGTACTGAGGGGCTATGGGGCAACTGCCGGGTCTGGGGATCTGCCTGGCAAATGAGGGGGGTATGGGGGTCTGCCTGGCACTGAGGGGGGTATGGGATCTCCGGCTACTGGGCATCCCTGCTGCTAGGGGGCACGGGGGACTGCCTGGCTACGGGGCTCGCCTGTTCTGGGCCTGCACTTGTGCTACTGAGGGGGCTACTGGGCACGGGCCGGGTACGGGGGCCAAGGGGATCTGCCTGGCACTGGGGACCCATGGGGCAATCTGTGTGGCATACTGGGGCATCTGCCTGGCTACTAGGGGACCATGGGGCATCTGCCTGGCTACTGGGGACCATGTGGCATCTGTGTGGCTACTGGGGCATCTGCCTGGCTACTGGGGGACCATGGGGCATCTGTGGCTACTGGGGCATCTGCCTGGCTACTGAGGACCATGGGGCATCTGTGGCTACTGGGGACCATGGGGCATCTGCCTGGCTACTGGGGATCATGGGGCATCTGTGTGGCTACTGGGGGACTATGGGGCATCGACATGGACTACTGGGGGACTAGGGGGATCTGCGGCTACTGGGGGACTATGGGGCATCTACATGGCTACTGTGGGACTATGGGCCATCTGCCTGGCTACTGGGGGACATAGCGGCATCTACATTGGCTACTGGGGACTATGGGGGCATCTGCATGGCTACTGGGGACTATGAGGCAACTGCCTGGCTATCTGGGGGACTATGGGCATCTGCCTGGCTACTGGGTGACTATGGGGCATCTACGTGGCTACTGGGGGACTATGGGGTATCGACATGGCTACTGGGGACGATGGGGCATCTACCTGGCTACTGGGGACTATGGGGCATCTACATGGCTACTGGGGGACGATGGGGCATCTGCCGGGCTACTGGGGACTATGGGGCATCTGCCTGGCTACTGGCGGACTATATGGGGCATCTACATAGCTACTGGGGGACTATGGGGCATCTACATGGCTACTGGAGGACTATGGGGCATCTACATGGCTACTGGGGGACTATGGGGCATCTGCCTGGCTACTGGGGGACTATGGGGCATCTGCCTGGCTACCGGGTGACTATGGGGCATCTACGTGGCTACTGGGGGACTATGGGGCATCTACATGGCTACTGGGGGACTATGGGGCATCTGCCTGGCTACTGGGGGACTATGGGGCATCTACATGGCTACTGGGGGACTATGGGGCATCTGCATGGCTACTGGGGACTATGGGGCATCTGCCTGGCTACTGGGGACCATGGGGCATCTACATGGCTACTGGGGGACTATAGGGCATCTCCCTGGTTACCGGGGGGTTATGTGGGGCATCGCCCTTTCTATATGGGGCATATTACCTGGCTGCAGAGGGCATATTACTATCTGGCTACAGGGGGCAAAAATACCTATCTACCTACATGGGCAGATATAACTGTCATCTACAGGGGGCTTTATAGCCACTTACCTACCTACAAGTAGTTCTAAAATTATGTCGGCCCTTTAAGGCCCTTTAAGGTACGCCGTGAGGCTGATGTGGCCCCCGGTGAAAACGAGTTTGACACCCCTGTTCTAGAGTAATGAAGAGATTATTTGGCTCCCAGGTGGTTAGGAAATTAGAGAGACAAGGCATAGGCAAAAAGGAGTGCTTAGGCTATCGCTGCTGACATACACAAATATACACTGATTTTTTTTTTCTTGTTAATAACCTGTACTTTATTCTGTTTTCTATTGAATCATGACTTTGAAACATGGCTTCAGCAATCTGACATGCCTTCCCTTATTGCTGTCACCAATGGTGACCTACACTTCACCCACACCCCCAGATCTGAGAACAGTCAGAGTGGAGGAGTCGGCATACTTCTTCCTCCACACTGACTTACCAGGTCATTCATCTTGCACCTTTACTCACTTTCCCCTCATTTGAGAGAAAATGGCAGAAAGAATCTGAGGGTGTGGACCTCAGAGTGGTGGTTGTGTGTTCCAGGTGTGCTGAACATCTGTGGAGAAAATCAAGGCTACCTGTAAACTTTTTCCATTACAAATTCATGCTCAGGACTCATCACACTGCCCTTCCCTGCACCAAACAAAAATATTTCACCTCCCTCATCTCAACAACAACCCAAAAAGACTGTTTGATACTTTTCACTCCCTCCTCAGGCCTAAATCTCAGGCCCCGGTCACTGGCCTCTGTGCTGAAGACCTGGCCACTCACTTCAAAGAGAAAATTGACAGTATCTGGCAAAACATCATACCTCAGTCCCTAAGTCATAATCATCCTGTCCCTCCCCCAAACCCCTCCCCATCTGCTCTCAGCCTTTACCGATGACAAAGAGGTTTCAGGGTTCTCCCCGTCTGCTCCCCTTACTTGCCTAGTGAACCCCCCATTCCCTTTCCCCCCCCCAGCCCTTTCCCTTTCCCGCTTTCTCTCTCAACTAAAAATCTAACTATCTCTCCACTGGGATCTTTCCCCCTCTTTTAAAAACCCCCCCCAAACCCCCTTTTCTTTAAAAACCCCCCTGGGCCCTCCTGGCTGCTAATTATCGCCATCTCTAATCTGCCCTTCATCTCTAAACTCCTGGAACGCTTGGTTTACTATTGCCTACTTCCCTATCTCTCTACTAATCCTCTTCTTGATCCTCTACAGTCAGATCACCTTACACTCCCCAGAAACTGCTCCAGCTAAAGTCTCCAATGACCTACACAGAAATTTCAGGCTTTCCGTCTGCTACTCAATTGCTTCTGTACCCTTCTTCCCACCTGGCCGTCCCTTTGTCACTCTTAGGTCCCCCCATCTTCTCCTCAGCATGTTCAGTGCCATTTGCCTCCAGGACACCGCACTCTTGGTTTTCATCCTACTTCTCTGACCGCTCCTTCAGTGTCTCTTTTGCAGTTTCTACTGCTCCCTCTCCCTCTTGCTGTTGGGGTTCCTCAGGGATCGGTTCAAGGGCCTCTCCGTTTTTCTATCTACACAGCTCCCGTTGGACAAACCATCAGCAGATTTGGCTTCCAGTACCATCTCTATGCTGATGACACTCAGTTATACACCATGACATCATGACATTACTCCTGCTCTGCTACAAAACACCAGTGACTGTCTCTCTGCTGTCTCTGACATCATGTCCTCCCTCTATCTCAAATGAAACCTCACTAAAACTGAACCTCTTGTCTTTCCACCATCTACTATCCGACCCCATCCAGCTATTTCTGTTTCAGTTTGTGGCACCACAACAACTCCTAGGCCCGTTGTCTTGAGGTTATACTATATTCTGTCCTGTCCTTCACTCCCTATATCCAATTCCTTGCCAATTGGTAAAGCATTATCCAAGATAAGGTCATCCTCGATTGTAGGACAGCACAAAGAAGGTCTGCAGCCCTGGAATGTGTAGCTGTAGGGACTCTGCATGCGGTCTAACAGTTCAGTACATATGCAATACACAGCTAGCACAAAGGGTTGGGATCTAGAGCCAACAGTAATCGATATTGTAACACTGATATAATTCAGCAGAAAACTGCAATTAAGCAGGATAATAAATCTGAATGAGGGCTTTGTGTATTACATAATGAGCAGAAAGGACAATAAGCTGTTTTGTCCACTTGGTAGGAATATACTCACATGAATCAGCTGTTGTCAAAGTTTTTATTTGTTGTTTCTTTAACTTTTCTTCCACCAAAGAAAATGTTTGGCCCTCACATACCCGGTGCCAACAAAAGGGTTCAAGTCAACAATTTGCTGACTATTGCTGCTTATTACAAGCGGAGGCGAGACCTGCAGCACATTCTCAAAGAAAGGAGATTATGAGATTTGAGAAATGCATAGCAAACTTTGAATAGTTCTTTAGTATTGGACTAGCCTGGCGTCTTAAGTGGTTTTAACTCCTTCTTTGCAATCCTATCATTCACTGGTTTCTAGCAGTGAGCTGGGTATATTGCAGGGATAGGCTAAGCTGGTTTGGAATATTATGGTAGTCATGGTATGATGTGTTATGCAATGTCGAGCCATAATTCCTTGCTGGGGAAGTGTAGTAAAGGTTAAAATATTAGTAAAGCTTAAACGGAGGGAGGAAGGCATTTGGATTTAATTTAGAAAAACTTTCTTAGAGGAACAGAATCTGCAGCGTTGTCAGGTGGTGCAAATACAACTCTCCTAAGGTAAGATTTTCTTCTTTTTATAAAGTTTCTTCACAGTTTTAAAGGGGTTGTCTCACTACAAGGATTGCTTTTTATGTTAAAGATCTTGTAAAAACAAGTCACTTTGCAATATGTGTCCATTAACATGGTTCTACCTATTCCCTCTTGTATGGACTGCATCAGCTCCTCTGGTCGCTAAAGCTACAGACCTGTTTATTCTCTCCTGATAGGCTGCCAGCACTGGTCGCTATAGCTACAGACCTGGCTTCTACTGCAGCCTAGTAGTAGACAAGCCCCTGAATTCAAAATGAAACCAAGAAAACAGCACTGAGGTAAGATGAATCGATGTAGTGAGACAACCCCTTTAAGCGTCTTTTGGGAATTACTGATCTATATGGGAATAATCATCTACAACTAAAGGTCAGCAGTACTCATGTAATAAATAACTATGGGGCTCCAAGACGAAACCTGGAATGGGGTCTCATGACGTAAAAATTAAGAAATGAATGCCAGCAACTCCATAAGAGCATGACGTAAAAGTGCATGGCGTAAAAGGCTTAGACAGCTCACATCTTGCTTGTAGATTCCATTAATAACAGAAACCATGATGCTCTTCTGGATCTTCTGTACTACAGAAACCAAACTACAGCCTGATAGACCTTTTAACTGACAATTGGGAACATCAGGTTCTGTCTTGTTGTCTTGTTTGAATAGGACGAAAAACTCTGCTAGCATTACTGTTCCTCCATTTATTCTGGTGGAATTCTTAAGGAGCCTCCAACCCGAATGTAAAGGCTATGTGCATTTCACATTTAGTGTGCACATTCAGCCTATGCACAAGGAGATACGTTCGGACAAATGTGGTGAACAAGTAACTAGACCCCCCATGAACCAGATGGATGCATGCGCCAGGCAGTAACATGTTGTTATACTTTTTGTTTTTATTGTATAGCATATCCTGTTTTGTTTTCCTGAAGATTAGGCCACCACAAAAGAACAGCAAATAGGGGATGTATCTTTATCATACACAGCGGCATTGGTCAGAGCTTTATAGTGCATATGTAGTGAGATGCATATGAGCTAAATGTAACTCATTAATGTCTCCCTATGGACAGCATATTATGATTAAAATTTAACGCATTAATAATATCGTATAATTCGACTGTGTTCGTCCTTGCTTCTTGGTCTTCCTGTGATCTGCAATCACTCTCGCCTTTACGGCACAGTTTACTCTACATGTAAGAAATGGGGGTTAAGTACATTTTATAATACAAAAACAAGTAGAATAAACATGAACTAAATGAGAAATAAACTGGTACAGAGAAGATGACCTTGTCCACTAGGGCTTACGATCTACAAGGGAAGAAAAAGCAGAGAGAAGGTAAAAGATTACTATGATTTGAATATCTTGTTAAGTGGCAACAGGGTTATTGTAGGTTTTCTGAAGAGCTGGATTATCGGTTGCCTTTGGGCATGTCCCCACAGCACAGGTTTGTGGCCAGTTTTTCAGACGGCTTGCGGTTTTGCAGACCGTCTGAAAAGCCGTCCGCAACCGAGCACAACTTCCTCCTATGGAAAACCCGTGCAACAGTCCCCATGCAACATTAAACATGCACATTCTTCTGTCCGGTGCCCGAATGCTCGGCACACAATCCGGACGAATACCGGTCGGATAAACCGACCGGTATTTGTCCAATGCCGTGTAAACAAGCCCTTAGAAGAATTAGAAAGTAGTGTTGGGGTAGTAACTTACAAAGTATAGGAAATGCATGGAGGAAATCTTGAAGAAGATTGTGCGAGGAGCAAACTAGAGGAAAGCAAAGAAGAGGTTTTATGAGAATAATAGATTACATGAGAGTAGCTAATGGAGATTAAGATGGAGATGTCTAAAGGGGACAGGTTACAGACACCCAGGTCATGGTTGATATTTTGAACTGAATTTGATGGACAATTGGTAGATATTGAAGGAATTAGAAGAGGGGTGAGGCAGACAAGGTTTTGAGAAATGTCTTTTTGAGTTGGATGTGGCAGAAGGTGGCAAGGGCATGGATTTGCAGATTGAAAGACAGGGAAGAATCAAAGATTATTTCAATGCAGTGGATCTATGGGATTGGTGAAATCATGGAGCCATTAATTGTGATAGATAGTTTTGGTAGGGGGTTCAGTGGGATGAGGGAAAGATGATGACTACAGCCTATAAACTCAATAATTTAAACAGAGAGATGACATCTGGGCCAGAATGGTAATTGAGAGTTATCAACACAAATGTGCTACTGAAGCTCATTGGAAAGTATGAGCTGGCCTATGAAAAAAGTGTAGTTGGAGAAGCATGGCGGTCTCAGGACTTGGCCTTGAGGAACACCTACTATGATGTGAGGAAAAGTTGTGCAAATTTAGGACACTAAAGGTCGTGTATGAAAATTGTTTAGGTGTAAGACTTTCTTTGTTGCTCAATCAGAGCTCCCCTTTCATTTCATACAGTGCTCTGATTGGTTGCTATGGGCAACAAAGAAAGTCGTAAACCTAGACAGTTTTCATACATGAGGCCCTAAATGTTTGGTTGGTGAGGTACAAAGAGATTCAGAAGAGGGCCAAGTCTGCCAAGGAAGGAATTTGTAACAGGAGTAGTCGACTGTGTCAGAAGGAAGAGGATAGGTCTAGGAGAACAGAGTAATAGTGTTAGGTTTTGACAGCTAGCAGATCAGTAACTTCAGCAAACTGTTGGGGAAAGGTGGGAGATCAGCACAAGGTGGTGGACATGTTTGATAATTTTGAGGCCAATGGTAGATGGGGCTATAGTTAGACAAAGTGGATGAAGAGAATTTGTTAATTGTTAGTGATTGAAGATATTAATTAAGCCTAGGATAAGCATAATAATAAGGTTGAAAGTAAGGTAATATTTGGATAGAAGCTTGTTTTATCACTAATAGTGGAGAGAACAGCACTGTGCAGGCGTATAGATGGGTTGCAGGGACTGTAGTTAGAAGCTCTCCTATGTTATCAATCTTATTATTTAAATGTGTGGAAAGTCTTTAGCTGGGACATGTGAAAGGAAGAACCAGAGGAAAGAAAGGGAATTGAAAGTGTTAAATAATTAGTTGGAGTCGTGAGAAACTGTAAAAATAGGAAAAAAGCCAGAGTATCAATAAAAGAATAATTTATTCCAACGTCAAAACATCAGATACAAGCACATACATAGAGCGTGTATGTGTTTGTTTGCACCTAATTATAATCTTTATGCATATGGCGCCAACAAATACTGCAGCATTTTATAATTTAGTACCAAATGTTTTGACTTTGGAATAAACGTCTATCCTTGTAGTGAAGACGCGGGATTTTCTGCTATTTTTACACTTATTCTGGTGCATATATATATATATATATATATATATATACACACACACATACATATATTTACACGCACATATACACACATATATGTATATATATACACACACACATATATATATATACACACATACATATATTTACACGCACATATACACACATATATGTATATATATATATATATATATATATATATACACATATATACACATATATATATACACACACATATATATATATTATATATATGTATATTATATATATATAATATATATATATAATTATATATATAAATATATATATATATATAATGCAGTAATAGACCAAAAGTTTAGACACAACTTCTCATTCAAAGAGTTTTCTGTATCATGACTCTAAAAATTGGAGATTCACACTGAAGGCATCAAAACTATGAATTAACACATGTGGAATTATATACTTAACAAAAAAGTGTGAAACAACTGAAAATATGTCTTATATTCTAGGTTCTTCAAAGTAGCCACCTTTTGCTTTGATTACTGCTTTGCACATTCTTGGCATTCTCTTGTCGAGCTTCAAGAGGTAGTCACCTGAAATGGTTTTCACTTCACAGGTGTGCCCTGTCAGGTTTAATAAGTGGGATTTCTTGCTTTATAAGTGGGGTTGAGACCATCAATTGTGTTGTTCAGAAGTCAGGTGGATACACAGCTGATAGTCCTACTGAATGGACTGTTAGGCTATGTTCACACGGCTTATTTTGGGACAGATTTCAGTCCTTATTTTGTACCGTACTGCGCTCAAATACGGCTGAAATCCGTCCCAGTCATTACGGTATCCACAGTTCTCATAGAGAACTATGGATTCCGTCTCCTCTCCCCGCTCGCGAAATACGGCGAGCAGGGAGAAAGTGGCATGCACATTGTCCCAGCGGTATACGCGCCGTAGATAATGAAAGTCTATGGGGCCGACGAGCTGTCGGCCCCCCACCCCCGTACACACGCCATAATTGCGGGCAAAATCCCTCCCGCAATTACGGCGTGAATAAGCCGTGTGAACATAGCCTTAGAATTTCTATTATGGCAAGAAAAAAGCAGCTAAGTAAAGAAAAACGAGTGGCCATCATTACTTTAAGAAATGAAGGTCAGTCAGTCCGAAAAATTGGAAAAACTTTGAAAGTGTCCGCAAGTGCAGTGGCATAAACCATCAAGCGCTACAAAGACACTGGCTCACATGAGGACCACCCCAGGAAAGGAAGACCAAGAGTCACCTCTGCTGCGGAGGATAAATTCATCCGAGTCACCAGCCTCAGAAATCGCATGTTAACAGCAGCTCAGATTAGAGACCAGGTCAATGCCAAACAGAATTCTAACAGCAGACACATCTCTACAACAACTGTTAAGAGGAGACTGTGTGCAGCAGGCCTTCATGGTAAAATAGCTGCTAGGAAACCACTGCTAAGGATAGGCAACAAGCAGAAGAGACTTGTTTGGGCTAAAGAACACAAGGAATGGACATTAGACCAGTGGAAATCTGTGCCTTGGTCTGATGAGTCCAAATTTGAGAACATTGGTTCCAACCACCGTGTCTTTGTGCGACGCAGAAAAGGTGAACGAATGGACTCTACATGTCTGGTTCCCACCGTGAAGCATGGAGGAGGAGGTGTGATGGTGTGGGGATGCTTTGCTAGTGACACTGTTGGGGATTTATTCAAAATTGAAGGAATACTAAACTAGCGCGGTTACCACAGCATCATCAGCGGCATGCTATTCCATCCGGTTTGCGTTTAGTTGGACCATCATTTATTTTTCAACAGGACAATGACCCCAAACACACCTCCAGACTGTGTAAGGGCTACTTGGCCAAGAAGGAGAGTGATGGGTTTACTACGCCAAATGACCTGGCCTCCACAGTCACCAGACCTGAACCCAATCGAGATGGTTTGGGGTGAGCTGGACTTCAGAGTGCAGGCAAAAGGGCCAACAAGTGCTAAGCATCTCTGGGAACTCCTTCATGACTGTTGGAAGACCATTTCAGGTGAATTTTTTCTTGCCATAATAGAAATTCTAACAGTACATTCAGTAGGACTATCAGCTGTGTATCCACCTGACTTCTGAACAACACAACTGATTTTTCCAATCCCATTTATAAGGCAAGAAATCCCATTTATTAAACCTGACAGGGCACACCTGTGAAGTGAAAACCAATTCAGGTGACTTCCTCTTGAAGCTCATCAAGAGAATGCCAAGAGTGTGCAAAGCAGTAATCAAAGCAAAAGGTGGCTACTTTAAGGAACCTAGAATATAAGTAATATTTTCAGTTGTTTCACACTTTTTTGTTAAGTATATAATTCCACACGTGTTAATTCATAGTTTTGATCTCTTCAGTGTGAATGTACAATTTTTATAGTCATGAAAACTGTTGGAATGAGAAGGTGTGTCCAAACTTTTGGTCTGTTCTGTATATATATATATATATATATATATATATATATATATATATATATATATATATATATATATAATATATATATATATATATATATTTATTGTATGATATGACAGTGGAGAAGTAATTTTGTTTAGCAGAATTGAATTCAGCATCGAAAATGAGACCTGCTTGTCCCTTGGAGTAGGTTTTCTTTCAATGCTGCTCTGTAATCCTTATATTATGCCTCAGTTTCTTCATTAGATTTGCTTGCCAGGGCTGTCTATTGATATGTAAAGTTCTAATGTATGTAAAAGGAGCAACTAAGCTCAGAGCTAAAGTAAGTGTGGTGTTATAGAAACAGTGGCTTCATCATAGAGCGAAAATATAGTAAAGAGTGTTACAAAAGAATCAAAGACTTTATGAACAACAAGACATCTAAGGTTCCAACGAGGAAGTGCTATGTAATGTAAGTAAAGTGATGTCAGATAAGGCGATAGGCGCTTTTATACAGGTAACAGAGGGGGATGAAAATAAGGTATACTGTGTGTCACTCTTGGAGACTGGCTGTGTAGGAAGACTGTGTGAGGCTGAAAGAGAAGTGATCATTGGGAGGCAGCTGATATGTCCATTGAAATGTTAAATTCACTTATGATAACTAAGAGGAAATACAAGATCCAGGTGGTAAAGTGGTTGATAGAGGTGGCAGGGCCTGGCAGTCAGTAGATGATGGCCTCTTAGAGGTTTGAGGGAGAGTAGCTGTGGACAGAGTGAACTTCAAGGAGAAGAAAAAAGGGGAGAGACATAGAGATGTAGTCGGTTTAATAGAGCAGTTATCTGATAACTAATGATCAATTATCTGATAAAGGCCACCATCATGTTTGTTGTGGAGATGGGGAGTGTGAGTAAACTGAACGCCATCATAAGAGGGTGCAGAAAGTGAGGCTGTGTTGGAAGGTGTTAGACATGTTTCTATAGTCCCAGAAAAGATAAGTGATGAGACGTAATGAGGTCATAAACTGCACCTCGCCTCTGAGTACAGATAGGTTATGTCAGCTGCTGGGCACATGGCTCTTGCTATGACCACTACTCAGATATTTAGTACATCTTTGGTCAGTAGTATATACATTGCAATATAGGTCTTATATAATGTATATTCAACCAAGGTAGACTAGTAAGCTACGGCAGTGGGGAGGACATTGATAAAAAAAAAAAAAAAAGGTTTTGCCATGAAGTAAAATTGATGTGGGAAGCTTGCTTGTGGGAAACATTTTCACCATTCATCATTATTAAAAAATCTGGACCATTTTTGTTTCAGCGGCTACCTTAGTTATCTATAGTGTACAGCTTGTCTCCAGGGAATATGACTAGAGCTCCCCAGCCTCGCCTCACATGCTCAGACATCACCTCTCCTCTCAGGCAGCTACTGTCAATCTCTTCCCTACTTAGTAAACACACACTTACTGCTGAGGGAGTTTTGAACCCCAGGTGTTTTCATTCTACTCCTGTTCTCTGTACTTCTTAGTAATTAGTCAAACAGTGTAAATAAATAAAAATAAACCTCAATCAGGTATGTGCACAAAAAAGACAAAAAAAAAATCCATAATAATGTTGGGTTCCTGGAGGGATTTGAACCTAGGACCCCTATGTTGGAAGGCAGAAGCTCTAACTACACAGCTACTTTGTAACTACTCACAGCTTTTAAAGGGGTTTTCTCATTTCAGCATTTGGCAGCCATTTATGCTGGTTGCTAAGCAGAGCTTGTGAAATGGAGGGGCGTGTTTCTCCTCCCACCAAGGCATATCCTCTCTCTCTCTCTGCAGACACACCCTACACTGTGCAGGTGAGGATTCATTCTATGTGAGCTGGGGAAAGGGAGAGGTTCTCAGCTGTCTTTGGAAGTGAAAAGCTAAGTGTAACTCGGTAGTGTAGATCTAAATTTCTTGCTCTCTCTACATACTTTATAGTTAGAATAGGCATTTGACATTCAGGACTCTTGGAAAGATGGGTGATTTTTTTTTCTCTGTCTCTCACATACAGTGATATATCCTGCAGATTATTACACATCTGACCTCTACAGATCTGCAGAACAAAAGTATATGCTTTATCGGTTTGTGTTTACATAGGTCTGCACATGATCTCTCTCTCTGCTGCAGGACCTCTGATCACTGTCAGTGAATCTCACCCTTCCTCCTTACACTACGTTGCACCACCTCTGATTGCCATCAGTGAATCTCACCCTCCCCGGAACACTACGTCGCACCACCTCTGATTGCTGTCAGTGAATCTCCCCCTCCCCCCACAAACTACGTCGCGCCACCTCTGATTGCTGTCAGTGAATCTCACCTGCACACTACATCGCACAACCTCCGATTGCTGTCGGTAAATCCCACCCGCACACTACGTCGCACCACCTCTGATTGCTGTCAGTGACTCCCCTGCACACTACGTTTCACCACCTCTGATTGCTGTCAGTGAATCCCACCCGCACACTACATTGCACCACCTCTGATTGCTGTCAGTGACTCCCCTGCACACTACGTTTCACCACCTCTGATTGCCGTCAGTGAATCCTCCCGCACACTACGTTGCACCACCTCTGACTGCTGTCAGTGAATCCCTCCCGCACACTATGTTGCACCACCTGTGATTGCTGTCAGTGAATTGACCTGTTCCCTGCATCTCCATCAGAAGCGCGGGCAGGAGCTGTGCGTAATCCCGACCTGGGCTCAAACTTTGTTACTAAGCACTAATGAAAATAGTCCCCTCATTTTAAACTATGATCTTCGTAGCGAGAAAACCCTTTGAATCTTGCCAAAAGTGTACATTAGCCTGCTTAGTTAGTCCTGGACTATAACATGCTGCCAGAAAATCAGATAGTATGTTCAATGTGATAGGTTCCTTTTATGCTTTTTTCAAAAACTGAATACTGTGGACAACTGCCCACGTTTTCCTTTTCTCCCAGGATATATGTATCAGTCATATAATTTCATTCAACTAGTATATATCAAAGCAAGAAAAAAGACAAAAATGAGACAGCGCTCCCTAGCGCAATATTGCGACTTTTGGGTAAAATCCGCTGGTACTTATTTTATGTACTAACCTTGTATTTAGAGCATAGTTGCCAACTTTTGAAAATGAAAAAGCATGAGATACTAGAGGGCGTTGCGCGTAGCGCGGTGCGGCAAAAATTTGCATGACCACGCCCATCTTGACGATATGCCACGCCCCTTCAAAAAGCCACACCTACTCCACCTAACTGCATAACGGCTTTGGAAGAAAGCCAGGTAGATGCCCTTATAGCCAGGTAGTAGCCCCCCATAACCAGGTAGTGCCCCTTACAGGCAGGTAGATGCCCCCTTGTAGCCAAATAGATGCCCTCTGTGTAGCCAGGTAGAGCCAAATTTGTAGCCAGGTAGATGCCCCCCTTTGTTAGCCAGGTAGATGCCCCCATTGCTTGCCAGGTAGATGCCCCCATTGTTTGCCAGGTAGTGCCCCCATTGTTTGCCAGGTAGTGCCCCCATCGTTAGCCAGGTAGTGCCCTCTCTGTTGGCCAGGTAGATGCCCCCTCTGTTTTTCAGGTATATGCCCCCTCTGTTGCCAGGTAGATGCCCCCATTGTTTGCCAGGTAGTGCCCCCATCGTTAGCCAGGTAGTGCCCCCATGCCCCCATTGTTAGCCAGGTAGTGCCTCCATTGTTGCCAGGTAGACCCCCCATTGTAGCCAGGTAGTGCCCCCATTGTTAGCCAGGTAGTGCCCTCATTAGTAGCCAGGTAGTGCCCCCATTAGTAGCCAGGTAGTGCCCCCATTGTAGCCAGGTAGATGCCCCCATTGTTTGCCAGGTAGTGCCCCCTCTGTAGCCAGGTAGTGCCCCCATCGTTAGCCAGGTAGTGCCCCCATGCCCCCATTGTTAGCCAGGTAGTGCCTCCATTGTTGCCAGGTAGACCCCCCATTGTAGCCAGGTAGTGCCCCCATTGTAGCCAGGTAGTACCCCCTTTAGTAGCCAGGTAGTGCCCCCATTAGTAGCCAGGTAGTGCCCCCATTGTAGCCAGGTAGTGCCCCCCATTGTAGCCAGGTAGTGGCCCCTTTAGTAGCCAGGTAGTGCCCCCCATTGTAGCCAGGTAGTGCCCCCCTCTGTTGCCAGGTAGTGCCCCCATTGTTAGCCAGGTAGTGCCCCCTCTGTTGCCAGGTAGTGCCCCCCATTGTTAGCCAGGTAGTGTCCCCTCTGTTGCCAGGTATTGCCCCCATTGTAGCCAGGTAGACCCCCCATTGTAACCAGACAGTGCCCCCCTAAAACTAATAAAAATAAAATAATAAAATCCACTTACCTGACCAGGCTCCTGCAGAGCGGCCCGCTCCTGGACATCTCCTCAGCAGTGTCACAGGGGAAGTGAGTGCAGCCGCGCGTCACTTCCTCTGTGACGCTGACATGTGTGTACGGCGCACAGCGGCGCCGGACATACAGGGGGAGGAGGCAGGAGGGAGCGATCCCTCCTGCCTCCTCCCTGCTCAGCGAGGTTCCAGGCGGGTGAAGCGGGCGCTGCGCCCGCTTCACCCGCCTGTGGGAACGGACCGGCGGCGCCAGAGTAGCGCACCAGCGCTACTCCGGCGCCGCGGTCATTTAAAGGACCCCCGCCGCCTGCTGGCGGCGGGAGGAATGCCAACTCCCCCAGGAGGGCGGGGGGGACCCCAAATAGCGGGACCCCCCCCGCCAAAAACGGGAGAGTTGGCATGTATGATTTAGAGATGGGCGAATTGATTCTAACGAAGTGGAATTCGTTTAGAATTTCAGGAAAACTTTGATTGTGAACGAAGTCGAACTTTTGGGTACTTTGCGTGAACGAAGTGTGCTTTTCATTGATAAAATGGCTGCGAGCACATGGCGTTACGTGGGGCAAAGCACTCTGGGAGGAAGAAGGGCATAGCCTACATGAAATGTGCAGAGATGAAGCCAATCAGAGACCGGGGGGTTTCTTTAAAAGCCCGGGCGCGACCCCCTTGGGAGCCCCTCCCGCTCCCCCTGTATGATTAGGGAAGGTTGCCGCGGGCTGCAATAAATATCTTTATTTAAAGAACGGGATTTTTATACAGGATTTTTGGGGGGTTGTCACAATTGCCCTCAAAGACTGCTTTCTTAAGTTCTATTTTGTTTTTTTTGGGGGTTATTGGATCTAAAGCCCAAAGTGTGCGCCCAATGCAGCTGCATATACATTTTTAAGCTTTCTGCTCACACCCACATTGATTTTTCAAGGGTGATTTTAAGCCTGTTCCTTTGTTTTTCATTTAAAAGAAACGGGCGTTTTTTTCAATACAAAAAACCTTCTTTTTGGGGCCCTGTTTCAATTTTTTGCGTTTTTTAAAACCCCGGGGGGGTTAATTAAGCGTTTTTTGCTGCTGTGGTGAAAAAAGAAAACTTTTTATTTTTTCCCCCAAAAAAAAAATCCCTTTTTTCCCTTTTGCATAATTCACAAGGGGAAGGTTAATTACAATTTTTCCCTTTTTTTGGTGTACCCTTTAAAAAAAACGATTGGGAAAACACGCTAAAAAAGCTGCTATTTTAGGGGGTTGCTCAATTGTTTGGGCCCATTTTTTAAATAAAAGGGGTTTAAATTAAAGGGCGTTGTTCTGTTTGTTGTGGTGATTTTAAAAAAAACCGGGTTTATTTCACTGCCAAAAAAGATTTTTTTTCCTGTGGGATAATTAAACAAGGGCAAAGGTTTAAATTACAATTTTTCCCTTTCTTTTTTTGTAGCGTAAAAAAAAAGCCATTTTTAACACGTAAAAAGCTGTATTTTGGGGTTCCTAAATTCTTTGGCGCAAATTTACGTCCGGGGGTTTAACTAAGGGGTTTTTTCGGGTTGAAACCCCAGAAAAAAGAAATTTTCTTTTTCCCCCCCACAGAAAAAAATTTCTGTAGCATAATTCATACCCGAAGGTTAATTAACCCTGTTTATCCCTTTTATTTTCAGTAAAATACACAGATTTTTAAAGCGGCCCCATTAAAAAGTAAATTTTTCCCCTGCCCATTTGTGGAGCGAAAATTTTATCCAAGGGGTTCCCCAAGCTTCTTATTTGGGTTCTTTTGGGAGTCAAAAACAGGGTGGTATTTACCCCATTATCCCCCCAGTTTTTCCCCCCACCCCCCCCAAACCCCCAGTGTCTGAAACTTTTTTAGAACAAACAGGGGGGGGGTTTTCGGGACAGAGAGGTGGGGCTCTTCCCGCGAGTGGCAGGGGCCAAAAAACTTTTCCAGGCCCAGGTTTTGAACCCAACGAAAAAGGGGACGTCCGCAGCAGGGGTCACTTGGTGGGGGGCCAAAAAATTTGCCGCTGTTAATCTAGCGGCCTTTGTGCTAAATAGAAAACCCCAAGGGTTTTTTGGGTTTGGGTTTGACTGGTCATCCTTCCCCCCAGATGAAAATCTGAAAAAACCCAGCCAAGAGTCGGGGGGAAAATTCAGACAAAAAACCCTTAGTTGGAGGGCCCCGGGAGGGGTTTCAGGGCCCTCCTTGCCCAAAACCCGCCTCTGTCCCACCCCGGTTCCCTCGGGCCAGAAAAATCTACTATGTGGTTTTGGGGCTCGGTGCCCTATATAGCGGGGGAAATGAAAATTTGAGGGGGCCCTGTCAGCAGCTATTTGGGCAGCGAAGAAAGGGCCCCCTTTATCCCCTGCTTTTTGGGCAGTGGGGGGCCAAAGTTAGATGTTGAGAGTGGCATGGGAGGGCTTTTTGTGGGGGGTAAACCTCTGCATACCAAGACCCGGGGATGAGGACAGCAGTGACGATGAAACCCCAAATAGGTGGGTGAAGTAGCCGACCCCACTTGGGAGCCGGGTGAGGAAAAGGGGTTTATCGTCAGGGGAAAAGAGGGCATAATTGCGGGTTTAGGGGAGCGGCGAGCCCCGCAAGGGGGTTGTGGGGCCGTGAGTCAGCAGGGGTAGCGGGAAATGGGGGTCGGGAAACCAAAGCGGCCACGGGGTTAAAAAAAAAACCCCCTTCGCAAGTCCAAAGAAAATTCCCGCACAGGGGGCCCCCAGCGCGGCAGCGGCGGCAAAAAGTCATCATTTCCGGGAGGTTGGGGGAAAATTTTGTTTTCGGGAGTGTGGAGTTCTTTGCTAAGACACTGGAGGAGCCCAATAAGGGTATATGTAGAATTGTGGCCAGAAAAGGAAGGTGGCCGGGAGCTTTAAAGTTGGCCCCCCGGCCCTTTCGTCAAAAACATGCAGCGTCACCATCCCGGGGGCCTGGGAGAAACGTGGCTCAGATGTGGGGGTCCATCCCGCCCGGCCCCGGGGAAACCAGCCCCGCAGCAGCAGCGCCCGTGGCACGCATTTCCATTGCAAACCAAATCAAGGCTCCAAACCCCCCCGCAGAAGGGAGCAGTTTCCCCTTTTTTCTTTTATATCCGGTCCAATGCTCCTTTTAGTCGCTTTTCATGGCGGGCCCGCAGTGTTCAGCGAAAGGGGATTGCAAAAAGAGACAAACAATATGCGTTTCCCAAACCCTCCCCAAGGTGCAGAAGTGACCGTGCTCCCCGTTCCCCAAATTGTTGGGTACGGCAGGGCCCTCCCCTTTAAAATTTGGGGGACTTTTTTTTTCCCCCGTTTTAGAGAAAAATGGCTTGTGCCCAGCCGAGGGTGGGGGGAGTTACAAGCCCCCTAATTTCTTTTCCCAAAAAGGGGGGTTCCAGCACTTCATAAAATGTAGAACGAAGGTGGGGGAAGTCCTTGAGCTTATGGTTTGTTCCCCAAAGGGGGACCCGGGAGGCCCCGGACGTTTTGGAGCCCGTAACTACGGTCGGGCCCCTTTCCCTATCCTTTTTGAAACCCCCCGGGTAATGTGTTCCTGCCCCGGCACACCAACAAAAATTTGGACAAAGGGGACGCCCCTTTTTTTCCCCCCGTTGTCAAAAATGCGGCCCCCGCGCCCAAAGTCCTCCTCCCACTCCTCCACCACCACCCCCCCTCTCAGCTCCAAAAAGTTTCCCGCTCCATTTATACCACATGGTAGGGCACAGCGGTGTAAAGCGTTCTACACCTGGTTGCCTCGGCAAACTAAATCAAAAACAGGGGAGGAATGCTCCGCGTCATGCAGAAAAATCGATGTGTGGGGTTTTCTCCGCGCCAAATGAAAATCGGGGGAAACCCTGGTGGGCGGACAATGGGAGGAAAAATGGTGTCCGGCCCCTGCACCGAGGAGGGATGGTCCAAAGCGCCCCGGGGAAAGGTTCACGTGTTCAATCTGGTTGTTTAAAAAAGGGTTCCCGAAATTTCAACCCCATCTTCAGAAGATTCTGAAAATGGCCCAGGAAAAATGTGCATGCATTCAACGATTCCTACAAAGCCGGCACCCTCCTCGAGGGTTTCAAATGGCAGAAAAAGGGCCCCCCCAACACACTCTGCTATTTCGTGTTTCCACCCCTTTGGAATTTCCGCCCGCAAAAGTTTGGGCCACTGTATGAAAAGAGAAAGGCCATTAACGACTTTTTTATTTATCCAGGCGGAAAGGAAGTACTCCCCCGTGTTTTTTCTTTGATGTTAGCCCGTGGCCGTCTTGCGTGAAAACCCCTTGTTTTTTGAGGCCCTTTGAGGAGCCAAAAGGTTTTTTGTGCAGGATCGGGATGAAAAACCCCTTTATTCCACTGCTTCATGTCCTGGAAAAAGATGCCTAAAAAATTGTCTGGGGGGGGATGGGACTGGCAACTACATCTCCCCGGCCCCCATGAGTCCCGGGGGGGACTGGGAAAAGGGGAGGAAAAGGGGGACTTTGGAGCAGAAGCATTGTCTGGTAAATTGTGGATTTTCTACCCCCGGTGACAAAAAGAGGAGGAAGGGAAGGGGGCACCTGGAGGAGGTAGATGGGGGATGAGGAGGAGGCGAGGGCCCGCAAAAAACCGTTGGGGTATACAGTGGAGATTTGGGGGCAGGGGAAGCCCCCCCGGAGTACTTGGCAGATGGCCCCAGCCTGCTGTTTTGCCCGGCCTTTTGTGACAGCCAAAGGGAGCATCCGGCAGTGGTTTACTTCTGGTCTCCACCCTATTGGACCCCCGCTACCGGTCAAATTTGGGGTCTTTTTCCCCGCTATTGAGAGGGAGGACAAACCCCAAAAAAATATAGGGAAATCCTCCCTTGTCAGTTGGCCCCTTGCCTATGTGCGGGATGTCCCTCCCCTGGGCGGTTGACGGGGGGGGTTTTTCAAAGGCTCACGTACTACGCCGCGCTGCTGGGGGAAAGGGGGGGGGGTTTTTAGCAAATAAAGCTCCCTTTAGCAGCAACCTAAGTTGGAGTCACAAAGAGCAGCTTCCCCCTCCCGCCCCAAATTTAGGAAAAGGGTAGTCCCCGTGCAGTAGCGCAGGGGCCTTTTGGGGCCCGTCCTGAACCAAAGGTGGTGGCCTCTTGGATAGCCCCTTTTCCCACCCAGTTAGAAAAATCCCCCTGGACAACTGGGCAGCCAAAAATGGATGTTTGGGCCGCCCAAATTTTTTCCGTGGAGAAGCTGGGCCTGCCCCGGCCCGTAGTGTGGCATCAAAAGCGGGTGTTCAGGTGGCAGGGGGGCCCTCGTTTAAACCCAAAAAAGAAAAACCCCCTTGTCCCCGGAAATTTTGGAACGGGCTGACCTTGTTTAAGTTGAATCAGGCGGGATCGGCCAGGATTTTCAAAAACCAATTTCCTTAGGGTCAGACTACATCCCGCCCTGAGCTCACCCAAACGTGAGAAAATGAGTCTGGGGTTCAAATTACCCGCCTAACCCCTTTTTCTGATGCCCCCACCCCACCTGAGCCACACTTGCTGACAGTTTTCCATCCCGCCACCAGCCATCTTTACCAGGGGGCTGGTATTGCCCCCCACCACACTTTTTTTCAAAATTTTGCCAAATGTCTACCCCATGTTGTGTGGCTTTCCGCCCTAACCCGCACTCTCTTTCATTTTTACCCCTTTTGTGGCCTACTATGTTTTGCCACCTCCAGAAACTAAATTTTGCCACTGTCTGACCTCTGCTGCTGCTGTCGTGCCCCCCACAATGTCATTTTGTACTCTGTGGGGCCCACTCCAGTTTTTTTCCCCCTCCCCGAATGTCATTGTTTCCACTGTCTGACCTCATGCTGCTGCTGTGGCTGCTGTCATGGGCTCCCCACTGTGTCATTTTTTTCCCCCTTGTGGCCTACTACTGTTTTGCACCTCCAGAATGTCATTGTTTCCCTGTCTGACCTCAAAGCCCTGTTCGTGCCCCCCCACACTGTTTTCTTTTTGCAAATCTGTGGCCTTTCCCGGTTTTTTTCCCCTCCCGAAGTAATTTTGCCACTGCCTACCTCATGTGCTGCTTTTGGTTGTGTCGTGACCCCCCACCCTGTGTTTTATTGTGCCACTCTGGGGCCTTTCTCCAGTTTTTGCCACCTCCCGGGAAAGTCATTTTTGCCCCCTCTTGCCCCATGTGCTCCCGCTGCCGTCCCCCCTCCATTTTCCCGCATTGGGCCACTCTGGGGGCCTACTACCTTTTTCCCCCCTCCAGAAAGTAATTGTGAAATGGGGGGACCTCATGCTGTGCTGTCGTGAAAATGACAATGTCATTGTGCCACTCTGTGGCCTATACTGTTTTGCCTCTCCCGAAAGTCCCTTTTTGGCCCCTGCACGACCTCATACTGCTTGCTTTTGGGTGGTGTGTCCCCCCCACACTGTGTCTTTTTGCCAAAAGTGTGGCCCCCATTCCCGTTTTTGCCACCTCAAGAAAGTTTATTGTTTCCACTGCCTGAAACCCCTTTCTGCTGCTGTGGCTGCTGTCGTGACCCCCACACTGTGTCCCTTGTTTCCACTCTGTGGGCCCCACTACTGTTTTTTTTTTCCCCCTCCAGAATGTCATTGTTTCCACTGCCCGACCCATGCTGTGCTGTCGTGACCCCCACCTGTGTCATTGTTTTTTTTTTTTTCCCCCTTTGTGGCCTCCCACTGTTTTGCCACCTCCCGAATTTTCATTGGGCCACTGTCTGACCTCATGTGCTGCTGTCGTGACCCAAACACTGTGTTATTGTGCCACTCTGTGGCCACTTTCCCGTTTTTTTTCCCCCCCCAGGAAAGTATTGTGCCCCTCTTGACCCCTGTGGGTGCTGGGCGTGACCTCCACCCTGTGTCATTGTTCAAATCTGTTGCCTACTTCGGTTTTGCCACCTCCGAATTCAAATTTTGCCAAATCTCTGACCTCATGTGCTGGGTGTCCCTGACCCCCACCTGTGTCCCTTGTGGCCCCTCTGTGGCCTTTCCCCGTTTTTTCCACCTCCGAAAAATCATTGAGCCAAATCTTGACCCCCATGTGCTGTTTGGGTGCCGCCGTCATCTCCAACCCCTGTCAAGGGTGTTGCCCCCCTGAGCTCTCAGCTTGTTTTTTTCCAGCTTTTGCTGCCCTGACTTTTTCAGGGCTACCTTTTCCCCCCTTTTAGTTTTTTGGTTTAGTTTTTTCCCCCCCTTTAAATGCCCCGGGAATTTGGCTCCCTCTTTCATATTTAAAACATGGACAAAAGGTTATGCCCCCTGCATGCTCTGTTTCAGCCCGGGGAAAAAGTGTTTTTTTAAAGCATTCGCCCGGGAAATTTAAATTTGGACCCAAACGAAAATTTTTTCGGAAAATTTGGGAAGTGACCGAACCGAATTTTTGAGAAAATTTGCCCCCTTCTTCTTGTAGTGTTGGCACAAAAACGTTTTTGAGATCCCAGTATTTGGAAAACCCCACCGGGAAACGCGGGGAGTCTGCGGGAGGTTTTATCCCTTTTGTCCGTATGCCCGATGCACAGGGTTTAGGGGGGGATAGCGATTCAGAAAGTGGGAAAAATTTTCTCCAGGGGTTTTCCCGAAAAAAACTCCTTTAAAAGAAAATGTAATGACTGTTGGGGTGGAGTCTTTTTAGTTGAAGGTTTATTATAAATGCAATGGATTTCTTTTTCGTGTGTAGACCACCTTAAGTTCCAAATTTTATAAGGGATTACCAAAAAATACCACATTCTATCAGGGTTTTTATATTCCTTTTTTAAAAAAGTCTGCAGAGAAGGTATATTTTTTGCTGATTCTCCCTTTTTGGGGGTTTTTTTTTTTTTTTTTTTTTTTTTTTTTTTTTTTTCTTGCCCCAACCCCCCTTTAAGAAAGTGTCGTTGATTCACCCATTTATTCAAACCCTTTCTGCTTAGAGGATAAAGGAATGGGCATGGGAAATACAACACGCATTATACTTAGAGATGGGCGAATTTTTTCAAAAATTTGGGTTAAACCCAATTTTCCATTAAAAACCGTTTCATCCGGGAAAATTTCTTTTGGGTGAATCGGTTTTTTTAAAAAAAAGCTATTTCCGGGCTGCAGAGGGGCCTGCAGGGTGTGTAAAACTTGTCCCCCATGCTTAAAATAAGGGAGGGGTTTGGGGTTTGGTCTTCTTTAAAATTTGTTTGTTTTTTGGGTTGACACCATATAAAATGCCGCCACTCTTTGGGCTATTTTTCACAGGCCCTTAAACTCGGGGGCGAAATTTAAAGCCCCGAAATTTAAAGCCGTGGGGCCCCGGGGGGGGGGGCGGGGGAGCGAGGGGGGGGGCCGGCACTTCGCCGGCCCATAGACAAATTCTGCTAGCGGCGCGTATACGCCGCTAAAAGTGACATTTCAATTTTTCCCCCCTCGGGGATTCGCCGGGCGGGGAGGGGAAAACGTAATCCATAGTTCTCTATGAGGGGTGTGGATTTCCGATAATGAAGGGGCCGTTTTCCACCCCCGAAATTTGGGGCGCATCCGCGCGTAATTGGGAAACCAAAAATAGGGCCCATTTTAAGCCGTGTAAACAAAAGCCTTAAAATTTCGCTTCCACATATAAAATTCCCTGGGCATTAAGGGGCCCCAAAAACGGGACCAAAAAAAAAGCGGGGGGGGAAAGTACCTGTTTAAGTCATGTAAAGGCCCCCATTTGGAAAAAAAACGGGTTTGAGAGTTTAAGCCCAAAACCATAGGTCAAAAAACACATTATAGGTTTGGGGGCCGGGAAAACCCCTTTTTGGGGGCCCCTAAAGCACGAGGCAAAGGGCGCATCCCCCTCCCCCCCAAACTTTTCCCCCTCCACCGCTGCTGTAGTTGATTTTTAAAAAAATTACTTTTAATAAGAAAATTTAAAACCCTATTTTGGGGGGGAAAAATTTTTAATCCAAAAAGAAAATTAAAATTTTTAACATTATTAACATTTTTTATCACATATCATTTTTTTTTATATCCAAAAAAATTTTAAGTTTTCCCCAGTTAAATGGGCCCTGGGGGCCGAAACAGCATTAAAAAGACAAGGCTATCTTTTCTATTCCCGTCAAAGGGGGCCGCATTAACGACCCGGATTTTCAGTGCTTTTAAAATCCAAAAAGCACCAAACATACAATAATGGTGTGCAGGGGAGACATAGCCTTAGTGCCCAAAACCCTCCCTAGATGGGGGTTCTGCACAGGGCCTGGCAGTCTCCCAAATTCCCCCAAACCCCACTTCTGCAGATTTTTCCGAGTCTGCTGCACCCGCCCCCGGGCCCCCAGTCCAAAAGGGGGCCAACATGTTATGAAAACTGTCTGGGCACGGGGTGTCAAAACAAGGCCCGCGGCCTTGTTTTTCCCCCGGGCCCGCGATCCCCTTTGATCCCCCACAACCGCTTTTTTAAACCCAGAAAGTGGGGTTCAGTCGCTTTACGGGGAAAGGGAGGGGGTTTCGTTTCCCTCCCCCCTTCCCCCCTTTGGTATGTGGGAACGCTGGGTTTGATTTGCTGTAAATAGGGCTTGGGCAGGGGGCGTGAGGGGCCCCGCTTTGCTCCCCGGCCCCCTGTAAACGCTGGGTCTCCCCCGGGGCATTTGCCCCCGGGAGATTCTGGGAGCTCCCGGGGGAGGGCCCGAAAGCGGCTTTGACGCACGCTTACCCCAATACACAGCCCCCGGAAGCGGCCCGGGAAATCGTTTCCCAGGGAAACAAAATTTTTAAGTACTTTTTTTTAATTTTATAATAAATTAGGGGTCTCTGCCTGGCAAATTTGAGGGGGCTATGGGGCATCTGCCGGCCCTACGGGGGGGGGTTTTGGGGCATCTCCCGGGCTACGGGGCATTTTGCCTGGCTACTGGGGGCTTGGGGCATCTGCCGGGGCTACGGGGGCATCTGCCTGTTTACTGAGGGGGCTATTTGGGGAAATTGGGCCTGGCTACTGGGGGGGTTATGGGGCTTCTCCCTGGTACTGGGGTTTCTCCTGGCTACTGAGGGGGTTTACGGGGGCATCTCCCGGGCTACGGGGGGGGCTACTGGGGCTTTCTGCCTGGCTACTGGGACCAGGGGGCATCTTTTGGGGGCCTTACTGAGGGGGCTACTGGGGCATCTGCCTGGCAATGGGGCCAGGGGGCATTCCCGGGTAGGGGGAAAAAGGGGGAAATTCTGGGGGGCTTTTTGGGGCATCGCCGGGCTACGGGGGGGAACCAGGGGGAAATCTGCCTGGCTACGGGGGCCAAATTGGGGCATCTGTGTTCAAAGGGGGGACCTTTGGGCTTTTCTTGTGGTTTACTGGGGAATCTGTGGGGCTACTGGGGAAACCCTCCCGGGCTACTGGAGACCATGGGGTTTGGGGGGCTACGGGGGGAAATTGCCTGGCAATGAGGACCAGGGGGTTGTGTGGCAGGGGCCTTGGGGCACTCCCGGTTGGGGACCAGGGGGAAACTGTGTGGTTTGGGGGGAATATGGGGTTTCTTCATGGCTACGGGGGGGACTAGGGGCCCAATTCCCCTTGGTACTGGGGGACAAATGGGCATTTTAATGGGGGCCCGGCTACGGGGGGAAATATGGGGGCATCTCCCATGTCTTCCCCCGGGGACTATGGGGGGGGGCCATCTGCCTGGCTATGGGGGATTATGGGGGAATCTGCAGGGAAATTTTGGGGGGATTAGGGGGCATCTGCATGGCTACGGGGGGATTATGGGCATCTCCTGGCTTTTTTGGGGGGCTAGGGGGGCATCTGCCGGGTGGGGTTATTTGGGGCCCCTTTTTACTATAGGGGGATCTCCCAAGGTTTCGGGGGGGGAACTATGGGGCATTTTGCCGGGTACGGGAAAGGGGGACTTTGGGGCATTTTCCCAAGGCTACTGGGGGATTTTTGGGGCATCTCCCATGGTTTTATTTTGGGGGCCCAAATGGGGCATCGCCTGGCTATTTTGGGGGACTAAAGGGGGGAATTTTCATGGTTTCTGGGGGACAAAAGGGCTTTCCCCCGGGTTTTCCGGGGGGTTTGTGGGCATCCCCTTTTTTCCCTATATGGGGATATTACCTGGCTGCAGAGGGCATTTTTAATTCTGGCTACGGGGGGCAAAATACCAAACTACCTAAATGGGCGATTTAACTGTCTTCTACAGGGGGGCTTTTATGCCACTTCCCTACCTAAAAGGTGTTCAAAAATTTAAAAATATGGGCCCCTTTTAAAAGGTACGCCGGGGGGTCTAAATGTGGCCCCCGGGGGGGGAAAAAAAAAAGGTTTGACACCCCGGTTAGGTCAAAAATTTCATTTTGTTCCCCCTTTGCAAACCAATCAGAGTCCCCAAACCTTCTTTTCAATATATAGTAAATTGGGAAAAATGAAAGGGGCGTTTGGGTTTTGGGTTTTGCTATGGGCAAGAAAGTAAATTTTTTGGACCAAGACATTTTTTCATACATGAGGCCCAAGATGTCCGCCCTGGCACATGCATTTGCACTAAAATGAACCCCAAAAGGGGGGTTTGATAAAAGTGTATTAGGTTAGTGCCCACACCTTTATTTGCCGCTTCAATTAAAGTGCCCTTTCTTTTAGTTTGCAGAATGTGGGCCCAAGGGCAAAGGGCAATCCGGTCCGGGCCCCCAAATTTCCCCTTTTTTCCCCCCAACCCCCCGGGAAAAGCCCCCCAAGGGATAAGACGCGATTTTTTAACAAACTAACATAAATTAAAAAACCCAGTTAAAATTTTTAAAAAACGGGGAAACCCCGGGAAAAAATTAATTAGGAATTTAAATTACCCCCCCCCCAAACTTAAAATTTCCCTTTTCCCGTTGTTCCATTTTTCCAAAAATTTTTTTCTTTTTAAATAAAAATTTTTAAAACCCCTTAAAAACCTTAGGGGGCCCTCGGGACCCCCAAAAAACCCGTCCCGGGCCAAAACCCAAAGGGCAAAAAAACCCTTTTGGAGGAAAAATATGGGCTAGGGGCCCCCAAAAAAGAAAAGGGCAGCCCCCAGCTCCCCCAGGGATAAAAACCCAGAAAGGGCCCACACAAGGGGCCTTAAAAATTAAAAATTTCCTAATCCTTAAAAGGACTTACAATTTTCTCACATTTAAAGGGCCCCCACCCCCCAACCGGGAGCTCCCCCTTTTTCCCTTAAAGCAGGGCCCCAAAAACCGGGCCCCTTAAATACCTTCCTTTAAAGGAAAAGGGAAAAAGGTACTCAAAAACTGGGGCCCCTGTTCCTTTCCCCCTCCCCCAAATTTTTAAAACCCCCCCCTTTTTTGCCCCGGGCCCTATTTCCTTTTTTCCGGCTTTTTTCCTTCCAGGACCTGGCCCCGAAAACAAGGGAACCAGGGCCCCCCAAAATCCGGCCGGGGGGAAAAAAAGGGGAAACCCCTTTTACATTTTTTAATGGCAACCAGCCTCCCGGGGAGAAAAGGGGAGAAAACTTTTAGGGAGAAAACCCCAAAACCCTTCCGGGGGAACCCCAATTTTGGGGGCAGTCCGCTTTCCCCCCCAAAAAGGGACCCTCCAGACCCCTTTCAGAATCCTGAAACCAGGGCAAAAACCCGAGGGGGCAGTACGGGGGGACGCCCGCTCTTTTCGGACAGTGGGCCCCCGGTTCCAAACCCGCCCCGGGCCCCGGGGCCCAAAAAGCAAAACCGAAAGAGGAAACCAAAACTAAGGGAACCCAAAAAACCCCCGACCCCATGCCTTCCCCCGGCCAAAAAATGGGGGTATTTTGGACCCGGGTTCCGCCCCAGACGGGGGCACGGACCAAAATGGGGCCCGAACCCCAAGGGGGCGCCAGGGGTGCGGGGGGGGCCCTTAGCTAGCAGAAGTGTGCAGGCAGTCTGTCAGTCAGTCTCTGGCAGAGACTGACTGACCGACTACCTGCACACTTCTGCAAGCTACAGTTATGTCCCGGACTTATCCTTGCTCTTTCCCTGAGTTGTTGCATTGATCTTCATAGGATCTGTGTTTTCTTTTGATATGTTTTAATCTACACTCAGGGGTCTCTGCAGCCTGGAGCATGAAGACTCCTGGGTCCAGTGCAATGCTGCAACTAAAAGGGGGTATTAGATAAAATACAGGGACTGCCGCAAGAAAGCAGGGACAGCTCCAGGCTGCGCATCGAGAACACACTGCAAGCAGCTGCAAGAGAACATAGATAATGTATTATATGTACCTATAGGGCCTGTATTATATGTACATTATCTATGTTCTCTTGCAGCTGCTTGCAGTGTGTTCTCCATTTGCAGCCGGGAGCTGTCCCTGCTTTCTTGCAGCAGGGCCCCACTTTTTTGCAGTGCACTGCACGCTGCTCCTGGAGATGAAGCTGAGAGGTCTCTATAACTGGGAGCTGTTACTCCACTCCCCCAGTGTAACAGATGCGCCCTGTCCCCTCTTTCTCTTTATTCTATGGCACATTTTTCTCTCCATGATCCATAGAGAGCAGAATACAAGGGGGACCATGGCTTCAAAATCCCCTGCCCTGCGTGGAATAAAAGGAGCCTCATTCAATGATTCAATAGGCGACCCTGTCTGGACCTGGGAGAAAGGACTCGGCCGAGGAGGAGAAACTGTTACAACTACAGAGGTCACTTTAATCGAAGGGGCAGTCTCTGCTGTTCCCCCTTCCATTAAAGTGACCTCTGTAGCTTGCAGAAGTCTGCTGCAGCCAGGGCAGAGTGCAGGAGGTACTAGTGACACTCGGGCAGTCAGACTCTCTCTGACTAGTCCGGGCCCGGCTCAAACCCGCCCCAGCGCCGCTGCCGCACGGGAGAGGACGAAAGACATAAGGTACCTCAGGCTGACTCAGTCTGCACTCTGCAACATGCAGGGATGATGGATCACTCCAGAGACTGAGGCACGGACATAGCCACGCAGCAGGGAGGAGCCAGGGGTGCGGAGGCGGGACGCTCAAGCAGCAGCTGGAAGTGGCACTGTTAACAGACGACTGAGCACTGTGCTGCAGGCGCAGAAAAGCAGCAAGGTCCGTATTAACCACACACACTATGTCTATGCATGGCGCAGCGCCCCCCACGTGACAGGCAGAGGTAGCGCCCTAGCCTATCGCCTACCTTTGCCTACTCTTTGTCCCGGCCCGGAACAAGCGTAAGGCCAGGACAGCCGGCAAGGATCGTGATCAAGGGACGGAGACAAGAGGTATGGTACACGGATATGACAGACGAGGCTCAAGGAGGAGGCGGAGGCGGTTTTTCCTGTCTGTAATTTGGACATAGGACATACGATTCACATTCTTCATACTGAAGAAGCTCATCCAAAGTCAGTTTTGCAGCATTTGCTTGTGCTTCACTATTCCAGTTTTGTACTAAATTCCATCAGTAATGGCACCGAATGCAAAATAAGCACCTAAAACATTCCATGTAGTTAGGGTCTTCTTAAATCCATACGCTGCATTTCAACAAATTGGTATCACGCAGAAAATGGATTCAAACTACCACTATACTTCATAATAAACTCTTTTGGAACTTTTTTAGGTATTAATGATGAAGCTGATGGAGGTAGAATTGCTTTGGCCAAAAATGGTTTCGGGACGTTAGCAAAATGACTACGGAGGATTTCTCTATAGTACTTGAGTTTGTCCTCCCTCTCAGCAGCTGGAAAAAAGGCTCCCATTTTGGACCGGTAGCGAGGGTCTAAGAGGATGGAGAGCCAGAAGTCATCCCTCTGCCGGATGGTGACTATTCGGCTGTCACTAGCCAGGCAAATCAGCATGCTGCGGGCCATGTACGCAAGTTCTGAGGGACTCCATACCTCCATCTCCACTGTATACTGCCACGGTGCTTGGGGGTGCTTGGGGGACAGTGGCACAATGACAGTGTGGAGGTCACGGCAGCAGCCACAGCAGCAGCATGAGGTCAGACAGTGGCACAATGACATTCTGGAGGTGGCAAAAACAGAAGTAGGCCACAGAGTGGCACAATGACAGAGAGTGGAGGTGACGGCAACAGCAGCATGAGGTCATAGAGTGGCACAATGATAGAGTGTGGAGGTGGGTGGCAATACCAGTTCCTGGTAAAGATGGTGGTAGGCAGATGGAGAAACTGTCAGCAGATGTGTGGAATCAGGCGGATGATGGCATCAGAATAGTGGCTGAGGCAGGTAGTTTGAATCCAGAGTCATTTCTCAAAGTTTTGGTGAGACATCATGGCTGATGTAATCTGACGCCTAAGGCATTGGTGTGTGGAAATCCTGGCCGATCCATGCCTGATTCATCTTGACAAAGGTCATTTGTTCCACATTTCCGATGGACAAGCGGGTTCTTCTTGGGGTAACGATTGCCCCCCGCCGCACTGAACAACGGCTCTGATGCCACACTACTGGCCGGGCAGGACAGCTTCTCCACTGCAAACTCGGCAAGTTGCGGCCACACATCCAGTTTGGCTGCCCAGTAGTCCAGCGGATCTTCTAACTGGGGTGGCAGAGTGCTGTCCAAGTAGGCCACCACCTGTTGGTTCAGGGACTGCTCCAGTTCTTGCTGCTGCTGGCGAGTGCCCTCTTCACTAGGCGGGTGAAGGAAGCTGCTCCACAGCGACTCCAGACTTAGGTTGCTGCTGATGGAGATGGTACAGCTCCTACCCCCCCACCTTCCCACAGCAGCCGCGGCAGTAGTACGTGAGCGCTGAGGAACCCCCCGGTCAGACCTGTCAGAGGATGGACCGTGCTGCACATAGGCAATGGCCAACTGACTACGGAGGATTTCTCTATAGTATTTGAGTTTGTCCTCCCTCTCAGCAGCTGGGAAAAAGGCTCCCAATTTTGGACCGGTAGCGAAGGTCCAATGGGGTGGAGAGCCAGAAGTCATCCCTCTGCTGGATGGTGACTATTCGTCTGTCACTAGCCAGGCAAATCAGCATGCTGCGGGCCATCTGCACATGTAACTCTGAGGGACTCCCTGCCTCCATCTCCACTGTATACTGACACGGTGCTTGCGGATCATCTATCTCATCTTCCTCATCTCCATCTACCTCCTCCAGCTGCTCCTGCATCCTCCGCTCCTGTCACCTGGGTAGAAAAACCACTCATTTCACCAGACAATGCTTCTGCTCCAATGTCCTCCTCCTCCACTTCAGCCCCCACCGAACTCATGTGGCCATGAGATGTAGTTGCCACATCTCCAGTCCCCTGCCCAGACAGATTTTTTAGCATCTGTTCCAGGACATGAAGCAGTGGAATGACGTTTTTCATCCCGTAGTCCTGGTGACTGAAAAATAACGTCGCTTCCTCAAATGGCCTCAGCAAACAGCAGGTGTCACGCATGAGCTGCCACTGGCTGACATCAAAGTTACACAGAGGAGTACTCCTGTCCGCCTGGATCATCAAAAAATCATTAATGGCCTTTCTCTGTTTATACAGTCGGTCCAAAATGTGCAGGCTGGAATTCCAACGGGCGGAAACATCGCATATCAGCGTGTGTTGGGGGAGGCCGTTCTGCCGCTGCAACTCGAGGAGGGTGTGCCTGGCTTTGTAGGAATGGATGAAGTGTATGCACAGTTTCCTGGACATTTTCAGAATCTTCTGAAGATCGGTGGAAGACTTCAGGAACCTTTTCACAACCAGATTGAACACATGCGCCATGCAGGGCGCATGGACCATCCCTCCTCGGTGCAGCGCGGACACCATGTTCCTCCCATTGTCCGTCACCATGGTTCCGATTTGCAGTTGGCGCGGAGAAAGCCACACATCGATTTGTTAGTGCATGACGAGGACCAGTTCCTCCCCTGTGTGACTTCGTTCGCCGAGGCAAGCCAGGTGTAGAACTGTGTGACACCGCTGTGCCCTACACATGTGGTATGATGGAGCAGCACTTGTGGAGGCTGAGATGGTAGTGGTGGAGGAGGAGGAGGCGCACATTGGCGCAGGAGCAGCAGTTTGACAACGTGGAGGAGAAAGCGCCGTCTCCTGTTCAAGTTGTTGGTGTGGCTGGGCAGGAAGCACATTCACCCAGTGGGCAGTAAAGGACATGTACTGGCCTTTACCGTAGTTACAGCTCAACACGTCCACGCTGCCGTGCACATTGGAACAAACCGATAAGCTCAAGGACTGGCCCACCTTCTGTTCTACCTATTTGTGAAGGGCTGGTGCTGCCTTTTTGGAAAAAAAAAAATTACGGCTTGGAACTCTCCACCTCGGCTCGGCACAAGCCATTAGTTCTCTGAACGGTGCAGAGTCCACCATTTGGAAAGGGAGGGACTGCAGCACCAACAACTTGGACATGAGTACGGTCAGCTTCTGCACCTTAGGATGGTTGGACACATACTGTTGTCTCTTTGCAATCGCCTCGTTGAACGACTGCTGGCGCCATGAGTAGCGAGGAGCAGGAGCATCTGGACCGGGAGATGATGGCAAAGAGAAACAGCTCACTTCTGCAGAGGTGGTGGAGCCTTGACTGGCTGCTATGGCATGTGTGACACTGGGCGCAGCTGCCGCTGTTGCTGCGGCAGCAGGATGGACCACCACATCTGAGCCACGTTTCTCCCAGGCCACCGGATGGTCACGCTGCATGTGTTGACGTAGGGCCGTGGTGCCAACATTAGCTCCCTGGCCACGCTTCACTTTCTGCCCACAGATTCTACATATACCCACATTCGGCTTCTCCGGTGTCTTAGCAAAGAACTGCCACACCGCCGAGTAGCTTATTTTACCGCCAACGCTCCACACTGAGTGACTACTACCGCCGCTGCCTCGCTGAGCCCCTGTACCGCTACTTTCTTGGACCTGCGAAGCGGGCTTTCTACCCCGTGGCCGTTTGGCTCCCGACCTCGCACTGCTGCTACCCTGCTGACTCACGGCCACACGACCCACTTGCTGGCTGCGCCGCTGCCTGACGCGCAAGCTGACGCCCTCTTCTCCCGACGATGATGAAGCGCTTTCTTCACCCGGCTCCCAAGTGCGGTCGGCTACGTAATCATCGATTATTGTTTGACCTCACTGCTGTCCTCCTCAACGGTCTTGGTATGCAGAGGCTGACCCCTCACAACATGACCTCCCATGCCACTCTCCACATCCATACTTTGACGCCTACTGCAAGAAGCAGGGGATGTCAGCCCCATTTCTTCGCTGCCAAGTAGCTGCTGACTGTCCTCAAATTGTTCATCCTCACTGTATAGTGGCGCTGAGCCCAGACCACATAGTAGATTTCTGGCCGAGGGACCCGGACGGGACAGAAGCGGGTTGAGGACAGGTGAGAGCCGCTGAGCTGTTCCCGGGCCATGCCAACTAAGGGTTGTGTCTGACGTTCCCACTGACTCTTGGCTGGGGTTGTCAGATGTCATCTGGGAGGAAGTGGATGACCTAGTCAACCAATCAAGAACCCTTGGGTTGCTGGTCAACACACGACCGCTAGATGACACCGGCAGTTCTGGCCTCACCGAGTGACCCCTGCTGCGACGTCCCCTTACTGTGCTGCGACCTGTGCCTGCTCCCGGAATGTTTGTGCCACTGTCACTCGCATGTGAAGAGCCTGCCCCCTCTCTGTCTGACATACTGTTTGTTCAAAAATGTACAGACTCTGTTTAATGAAGATATCTGTATATGATAAATACACACCCTGTATTTGACTCCAAATGAACCCACTAACAGGCTTGGGTAACCCTTGGATATAAATTGTGCAAAAGAAATGAGCAGCAAAAAATTAACTGGTATGTGGCGTGTTAAAACGGCATTTCTTTTACTGAATACAAAAGCAGAAACACGCTTAATTAACCTTCTGATATAAATTATGCTACAGGAATCACCAGGAAAAATTTCGTCTTTGGTGTTGAAAAACACCATTTATTTTACTGACTACAATAGCACAAACACGCTTAATTAACCCCTAGATATAAATTGCGCAAAAGAAATGAGCAGCAAAAAATACTGGTATGTGGCTTGTAAAAACGCCGTTTCTTTTACTTAATACAAAAGAAAAAAAAAACACGCTTAATTAACCTTCAGATATAAATTATGCTACAGGAATCAACAGGAAAAATTTAGGTTTTGGCGTTTAAAAACACAGTTTCTTTTACTGACTACAGTAGCACAAACATGCTTAATCAACCCTTGGATATAAATTGCGGAAAAGAAATGAGCAGCAAAAATTAACTGGTATGTGGCTTCTAAAAACGCTGTTTCTTTTACTGACTGCAAAAGCAGAAACATGCTTAATTAACCTTCGGATATAAATTATGCTATAGGAATCACCAGGAAACATTTCGTCTTTGGCGTTGAAAAACACCGTTTCTTTTACTGACTACAATAGCACAAACACGCTTAATTAACCCTTTGATATAAATTATGCAAAAGAAATGAGCAGCAAAAAATTAACTGGTATGTGGCTTGTAAAAACTGAATACAAACTGAATACAAAAGCAAAAACAGGCTTAGACAACCCTTGGATATTCAATGTGCTCCAGAACTGACCAGATGGCATTAAAATGTATATGCAGCTGAATTGGACCCACACTGGACTTCAATTACAATACCCCACAAAATCAGAATTAGAACATAAGAGAAGCAGTCTCTGAGAAAAGCTGTGACACCCCCCAAAAATCGCTGTTAAAAACTAATTTCTTTTGTGTGAGATCTCTAATACTGCAGCTGCAGCAGCTACAACACGGCACAGTGAGAGGAGTGTGAGCTGCCAGCGTCGCATCCGGACTTATATAGTGCAGTGACGTCACAGAATCCCGCCGGTCTCTGATTGGCTTCATCTCTGCACATGTCATGTAGGCTATGCCTTTCTTCCTCCCAGAGTTCTTTGCCCCATGTAACGCCATGTGCTTGCGGCCACTTTATCAATTTAAAACACGCTTCATTACCGCTTCATTACCGCTTCGACTTCGTTCCGAACCAAAGTTTTTCTGAAATTTTAAACGAATTCCACTTCGTTAGAATCAATTCGCCCATCTCTAATTGTACTCCTTTCCCTTTCATCTGCCACAAGGTACAGTTCAAAGGCCCCATGTTTAATTTCGTCAGCTAAAAGTAGTATAGCTACCAAAGATACAGTTTATACTAATAGGTGGGGGAGAAGCAGGGGGTATTACTAGACAGTCTGCCCCAGATCACCAAGTATTGTGTCAGAATGGTGGGGCAGGAACTCCCTCATATATCTGTCCCATGATAAGAATGCTAACGACGTCATGTTATCCTAGATTTTCCACACTGCTGACAAAGGGCAGAAAATTTCATATATTAAATGAGGAAAAGTCATCAATAAATCTTTTAGAATATTCTAATGTTTTATTTGCTAATTTATCTGATTATTTACTTCAAACCCTTAGGCTATGTCTACACGTCTGATGTTAAAATGCCGTTGGAAATCTGATAATATTGTAACATCGCTGTACTGAGGTTTTTGGCGCAGTTTTGTGCAAAAAACAGTGGTCAGTTTTTGGCCGACCCAGTACATTGAAGTGTACAAGAATCCGCTAGAAGATAGACCAAATTCTATATTTTGACGGAATCCGGTGGTTTAGAAATCCGACAATAGAAAATCTGTACTGTGTAGACTACAGCTTGGATTTTCTCTTGCTGGCAGTGGTTACAGTCGGAATTTTTTGAATTCTAAATACTGAATCCGCTTAATCCAACTGTAATCCTGTGCTGAAGAGATATGGCCTTACATTTTGCATGTATTGCAATGCTTACCTCTGTATCCCAATGTTTTACCATGTGTATGTTTTTCAGTATATTCAGTGGTCTCTGAGATGTACTTAATATTCCACTCTAGTCGTGCAGTTGGAGAAGAAATAACAATGTGGTTAGGACCAGTACGCTCCTTGCTTACAAATGAAACATGATGGAAAAACACTGATACTTCTTTTATTTCCTGACAAATGAAATGTGGCTGCTTGAGGTCATTCACGGACAATAAGGCAAAGATTTTTGGTTGTTTTCTTACGTAGCAGAGGGACCTTTAGTCCCTCTCAGGTATTATGGCTTGGTGCAACCTCTGCTGCCCCTCTAGCTGCGCCCCTCATCAATGTGCTTGGGGATAACCATAGCATACCATGTTAGTCTAGTTTTACTTTATGGTACAAGTCCAGTTGGAATGTTACTTTTTAACATTATGACCTGCTGCTTGGTCAGGTCCAGCCTTCTCTGACATGGTTTATTCCCCATTCCTACCACCCTTAGAATCCCTGTTCCCATTCAGATCAGAGACTTTTCGGTCAGGCTTCTGTAGCTTTTTGATAGTGGCAAACATAGAAGAAAGGGCTGATAGCAGAAATTAAACTGCACTATCAACCTGCCACACTGCCAACTGGAAGAGAAGGGCTTGGTGTTGCTTTTGCCATGTATCACATTTTTATGATCCTTGAGCACATTACCCACCCCATAATCAAAACCTTATGGACCTATTATAATTTGTTCAGCAACAGTATTTTGTCAGCTACCCTGTAATGTAGAAACCTTTGTGTTGGGTGGACAGGCTTGATGTGGAAGCCTCCAATTGTACTAAGAAACCATGGATTCCAGTATCCACTTAGATAAATCAATTCAAAAACTTGAAGCTTTATTTAAAAAATATGGATGAAAATAAATCAAACAGATCCATCATGCTTGACATGCTGACATGTTTTGGATAGCCTTAATCATAGCATGGTTAGAAAATAGTACCACCCAGGTTTAAGGACCCAGACAGTTTTGGTCTTCCTGACACAGACCTATTTCTAAAATCTGGCATGTGTCACTTTATGTAAGAATAACTTTTTGACACTTTTACCTAACCATGTGATTCAGAGATTGTTTTCTTGTGACACATTGTGCTTTAAGTTAGTAAGAAATTTTTATCCATACAATCCTTGTTTGTTTGTGAAAAATATCAAAATTTCATGAAAACTTGGAAAAATTTGTGATTTTGAAAGTTCCAAAATTTCTGCGTGCAAGCCAAATAATTATTCACCATAAAATAGTTTCTAACTAGCATCTACCATTTGTCCACTATAGGTTGGCATAATTTTTTAAATGTTTTTTTATTTTTTTACGAAATAATAGGGCTTAGAAACTAATAAGTAATTTCTCACATTGTCCAAAAAATGTGCAATATACATTTTTTTAGGGACCAGTCCAGTTCTGACGTGGCTTTGAGGGGCCTGCATGTTAGATACCCCCATAAATGACACCATCTAGGAAACTAGACCCCTTAACGTATTTACAACACTGTTTAGGAAGTTTGATAACCCTTTAGTTGTTTCACAGAAATTAAAGCAAAGTGGAGGTGAAATTTCAAAATTTCACTATTTTTGCAGATTTTCAATATTTATCCATTATTCACTGAAATACGGTAAATGTGACTAGGTTAATGCAACGTAATATCAATTCCCCCAGGTCTGTCGTTTTTAGATATATCCCATATGTGGCCCTAGTGCACTATTTGCCTCAACCATAAGCCCCAGAATAGGAGCACCTACTGGACTCTGGGGTCTCATTTTCAATACGATTTTATTTAGGCGCCAATTCAGGTTTGAGGACACCCTAAGGTACTAAAACTTAATAAACACCTCTAAAAAGACTGCATATTGGAAACTACACCCCTTAAGGAATATATCCAGGGGTGAAGTGAGTATATCGGCCCCACAGGTATTGCACAAATTCTTTTAGCGTTAGGCTGGGAAAATGAAAATTTTTTTTTTCCAGTAATCTGCAATTTTAGCTTAAAATGTTTCATATTTACAAGGAATCCTGGAAAAAAGAACCATAAAACTTTGTCAAGCAATTTCTTCGTTAGATGTGACCAGGGAAACGCAGCTCAACATTAATTCCCCAGATTCTGAAGTTTTCAGAGATATCCCATATGTGGCCTTAGTGCGCTATTTGGCATGCGGCCAGCGGTAATATACCTGCTGGTCCCATGTCGCGATCGTGCGTGGCTCGCCCGCAAGCCCGCGCGATCGCCAGGACGTATGCATACGTCCAGGTGCGTTAACCCCCAAACCACCTGGACGTATGCATACGTCCAGGGTCGTTAAGGGGTTAATACCAGCAACACATTCACAAATACTGTTAAGGCTCAGTGCACACTGCGTTATTTTGAACGGATGATGGATCCGTTCTGACGAAAGGGAGAGCGGATGTGTTATCATATTCACTGACTAATGTACTGTAAGTGGACGAATGTTCAACGTGCATTGGCATAGTGTCCTTTTTTACACTTTCCATCAAATATGCGTTTCATTTTAATGGATAGAGGACGCAAGGCGCTGCGCTTTATCAAGTTAAAAAACAATATATATGTTACAGTATATTTTTTTTTACAATGTATGTCAAAAGAAAATGTATTCTAGTGTTTGTGCTCATGTTTCAAACGTATACGTTTGTATCCGTCATAAAATATATAAAACAAAGCTACCAAATCAAAATGCAGGGAAAAATAAGTGACAGCCAATAGAATAGCTAGTAAAAAAATAAAAAACGGATGTCAAATGAATGCTCCAAACAGTCCAATGTCCATTTTGGATACTTGCGTAATTGCAAACGCCAACACCTTACTCTGTTGAATATTACATTTCTCTTCAGAAGAGCAATTTCTTTTAGTTATAATTAATTCCCCCAGAGGGATATTATAAGTTACACGATGAGGATAGCCAATAAAGTAGCGTTTCAGGCAGTTATTTTTCTTTAGGGAGAAACTATAATATTTGACATAAAGTTATATATCAACTGTAATTCTCGCTCGGTGGTCTAGGTTATAACCTGTGATTTATGTGGCCTGCAATACAGTATGTAGGATGTAGGTACACCTTTTTGACACTATGTATGCGCAGATGCACGCAGACCTAATCAAACTGAAATTTCAATGGTATCCAAACATTTTTCAGAATGTCATGGAGGCAATACCAAGCATTTTTCTTTTGTTGGCATTGAAAAAGTTACTAATCCTATTAGAGGCGGTGATCTCCACAAACATTATTAAGCCGTGAGTCCTGGTGGATTTTTAGGTTAGCTACCAGAAGTTCAACAGGTCTGAACAAGAGCTCACATATAAAAACAAACAAACAGGGGGTAAATACTAAAACTGTATGTGAATGTTTTTTCTTTGGCTTTGATCTGATGGGTGGCATAAAACCAGTGAGAATTATGATATGGCATGATGAGGAGATATGCCTGAGGTTAAGACTTGTTTCCTTGCAAGAAGCCGACTTGCTGGGACCCGCAGGGATGAGCTATAATCTGTATTGAATATTCCGTTTCCCTGCAGCTGCACCACCGGGTAATCAAGCATTACCCAGTTCCCATTGAAGTCAATGTGGCACATTCATCAAGGCAGTAGGGCCAGAATTCTGACACAATTTGTGTCAAAAATAATATCATCTGTGCTTTACACCACATTTATTATGTGTTTTAGACAGTTTCTAGACACTTCTGTATCTCGGGGGCATGGTATCGGTAATAGGGGTGTGGCTTCATATGAATAGGGTGGGGCTTAACATGCAGCAAAAATGTGGCAACATTTTGACATAGTTAGTAGCATAAAAGTAAGACAACTTAAAAGTGGTATAAAGTTAGACTAGACAGTTTTAACCTGCGCCAGAATTATGAACACTATAATAAATGTGCCGCATTGTAAGACTTAGTTTAACTTAAGACTGTTTTACAGTTAGACACTATTGATAAATTTGCCCCCAATATTTTAGATTTGCTAGGTGAAAACAAAAAAAGCTGCTTGTCAGGGGTGTAGCCATCAGGGGTGCAGAGGTAGCAATTGTGAAAGGGCTCTCTACAACATTAGAAAACACCAGTATTATAAGTGCTACCTGGTTACGTGGGGGGCCCACTATAGATTTTTCACTGGGGCCCAGAAGCTGTATGTTATACCTCTGCTGCTTGTAACACATATTCTTCTCTAAGCAATAGGTGATGGAGAACCCCTCCCTATTTCATGATTTCAAATGTTTTGAAAATTGGTTTTCTAAATCTGATAACCACAAGGAATGAAATTAACGTCACCTATTCTAAGAGTGATTCGTTTACTCTATAAGTGGTCTTATATGTAAAATGTTTAATATGTTAGAGAGAATACTGTATCTATCTATATATATTGTAATGCCTCACATGCGTTCGGACGCCATCTTGGACCGTCTTGGGGGTACTTTAGCTCGGGGATCGCTGCTTTGGTAAACAGAATGGCAGGCTGACACCAGGTTCTCTTTAAGTCTGGCCTCAGCCAGCTTTATTCTTCAACACAGAAAAACACATACAACATAGAAAATAAACATCTAGGCCGTCTAGCCACTAGCTACACATCAGTGAGTCCCTCACTAACCTGTGGTCCGGACCTACCGTCCAGCACCAACAGCACTGCACTCTTATAGAACACGCTAGGCTTCCTTCACGCCTGGGGGTAAGGGCCCTCTCCTCAGCTCTTCTGCTACTCCAGCTTCTGGCAGCAAACCACATCCCCCGATCACCTGCAGTCCTAGGCTTCTTACAGGCATCTAGGAACTTTCAAAAAACCTGTTCTGGAATGTGGGAACGGCAACCCACCCAATGCTATTGAGGTCCCTGGAAAGGCAACCCATCACTAGCCTCATAGCAGCCATGCTAGCTAGCTACTTGTTTCAGTAACCTATGGTTACTGGCACCAAATAGTTGCCTTCCCCCACCACAACCACGGTTTTGGTGGCACGTCTGCAGCAGATATACTTCTGTACTCCACCTAGTGGCAGGAATATGCTTGCCACATCTCCACCTCACTGAAGCCTCCAACTTTAACAGAAAGATCCACACTGAGCTGTGTCAGCTGCCTTTTATACGCCTTGTAAGGCCCGGACTGGAGTATGGAAGTGACCTTTCCCACCAAGGCTCTCCAGCCGCTCCGTGAAAAACCCAGACCCGAACTACCATAAAAAAGCAGCTCAGCAACATAACATTGCTGACAACAGACTATAGGGTTTTTAATATCACCAACTTGGTGATACATACAGTACCTTCCATCGACCACCTTAACCCTTGTTCTCTTACATAGCCCGCCCCCTCTGTGGCCCAATCCAGAGGGCGGGGCACCTTCTGTGCCCAGACAATGGACTCTTGACAATGTGTCCACATTCCTATGTAGCTTCCCTGGTCTATGCTCCTTTGGGGAAATTAAAAATCCTGAATGCAAAAAAACCACCGGGTTTACCCTAATGTTTTAAATTTTCCTTTTTCCCTCATCCATTTAAGTGGTGCATGATCAGATATTAACCTGAACTTTCTCCATAGCAGGTAATATCTTAGGGAGTTAGGACCCCACTTAATGGCAAGATGTTCCTTGTTGACTATGGCATAGTTTCTCTCACATGTCAACAGTTTCCACGGAAACGACAGGGGTAACTCCCATTTATTTACTGGGATAACAAGCGCCCAGACCCACATGTGACGTTTCTGTCTGGACTTTGAATTATTTTCTGAAATCTGGGACCACCAGCACCGGCTGCTGACACAGAGCCTGTTTGAGCACTTGGAATGCCTATTCAGCTTCAGGAGACCACGTAGCAATGATGGCTTTTGTACCTTTGAAAGGGTCTTTTAAGCAGCGTATCAGGGCAAAATTGGGGGAACAAACCTCCTGTACAAACCCCACGACCCAGGAAGGCCCAAACCGTTTTTTTGGGTAACACCCTTTGGCCATTCTAGACTGCCTCCCCCTATTTTACCGACTTGATCTCCCCCTTCCTACATTATCCAAGATACTTTCCTTTTTCTTTTCCATGGCACATTGCTTAGGATTTACGGTGAAACTGGGTTTTTTGAAGACCCCGAGTATTGCCTGGACTTTACCCAGGCTCTCCCCCCAATCCTACAAAGAGATTATGTCTCCAAGACTGCTGTTGCATATTTTTTTTGGGGGCCCCTACGATTCTCCCATGGCTGGGGGGTTTGCAGGGACTCCCTGTAACCCAAAAGACATTCTGACATACTGGTAGCAACCAGTAGAAAATGCTGTCTTTTCCTTAGCCTCTTTGGAAAGAGGGATCTGCCAGTAGCCCTTTGTCAGGTCTAAGGTGGTCATATACGGAGCAGGTCCTAGCCTCTCATCGAGTACATCCACCCTAGACATGGGGTAGGCATCAAATTAAGACACTGTGGGTGACATGTATGTCCAGGGCTCACCAGAAGTCTGGCGTCTTTTTCAGCCTTGTTCGCTAGATTTTTAATCAGGCGCACTTGAATATTAGGCGTATTATAAAGCGCCCGCGGCACTTTGTAATGCACCTGGGATCGGGAGGGGGGGGGGTGGGAAGCGTCACACTACAACCCTAAAATTTGCCATAGCCATGGGGTGGGTCAGTGCGGGCTGCGCCTAATATTCGCCATCCGAGGGGGGCGCTCAACATCTGAAAATTCACCGTCCTCGCCCGGTTGGGGGGGCGCAGGCAGGGCTTAGGCGCAGAAGGGACTGCGCCTAACATGATTCTGATTCAGACGGGGAAAAAAGCGAGAAATCATAAAATCCGGGCAGAGTATGAATAAAAAAATCGCCTTTATTTTTGTAAAAAAATTTTCTGAAAAAGAGCCAAACCGACAAAAAAAATACATAAAAAAATCACTTCAAAAAATCAAGAACGGCGCTACATCGGGAATTTATATTGGAAATTGCCAGGAAAAAACAGTAATTCAAATTCTGTAAGTGCTTCTCATTGGTCCAGAAACCACCATCAAATAGGACGACAGTGACCCATTAAACCTATGGGGGAAGTATGGCCCAATCAAAATTAAAAAGGGGGGACAGTTAAAATACAGAAAAAGGCAGAAAAGAGCTGATTAGTTAACTAGCGGGGCTTGAATAAAAAAAATATGGGGGTAACGAAAAAAAAAAATATTTAAATTTAAAAAATTCTTTTTATTTCTTTATTTTCGTTAGCCAAGGACAATAGTAGGGTTAACGAAAAAAAAAATAAAAAAATTAATTTTTTTTTTTTATTACCCCCATATTTTTTGATCATTTTATAACAGATCGTACAACTTCGGGGTCTTATCATTTTATTTCGGCCATGTAAGTTTTTTTCCAGATTGGCATTTGAAAACCCATAAGAGCTCGCTCCTCTCCCATTGGTCCCCAAAAACCGCACCCTTTTAAAATTTCCATCACAAAAAGAGCCCTCGCATTTTTTTTTCCCCCTAGAACTCTAGAGAAGGTAGCTCACCGCAAAAGCTAAGCGGAAAAACCCCCTTCTCCCCAACCAAACACATACTAAAAATTTCCCATAACAGTAATAATTTTAGGTGCCCTTCTATGCCCCCTTTTTCCCCATTCGAAATAGACACACTACAAGAAATTTTTGGGGTCATATCTGCCCCTGGCCCCAACCAAAACAGCTCTTTTTTCCCTTTTTTTTTACTGTATTTTGAACTGTCCGCCTTTTTATTTGATTGGCCATCTTCCCAATCTTATAAGGGGCACTTTTGCTCCATTCGATTGGTTGGGTTTTTGCCACCAAAAGAGAAGACCAATGAAAGAGCTTACAGAATTTGAATTACGTATTTCCCCGCAAATCTCTAATCCCAAAATTCCTGATGTGCGCCGGGCCGGGGACAAACTTATGTTTAAAAAGGTTTCAGCCTTTTTCAATAATATTTACACTTAATAAAAATATTTTTTTAAAATATACCCCCATGCCGCAGGGTTCTAAACGCCGAGATTTCATTCCCCCAACTCTCCATTGACTAAAAAGGGACACATTACCCGCCTCTGTTTAGGGGGGAATAGCCAACCCCCCGCTATTTAAACCCCAATTTCACCCCTTTTCCCCTTTTTAACTGTATTTTTAAAACTGTCCCACCTTTGTTTTGTTTTGGCCCATGTAAGGGGTTCGCCGCGCCCGGTCCACAGACCGCGGTCGCACCCGTGCCCCCGCCGGGTTCCCCCGGGGGGGACGGGAGCCCCCGCGGGTCCCACTTTTCGCCCGGGGCTGCATCCGTCCCGTCCCTCACCTGACCCCCCCCCCCCCCTCCCCTTTGGTCCCCCGTCCCCGCGGGCCCGGAATCGAAGGGCCGCCCCCTACGCGCGCGCGGGGGCGCTGGGGTTCTTTGGGGGGTTTAAAAAGGGCATTGTGCCGGAAATTTGGCCCTAATTCCCGGGGCGCTGTCTCTATTTAAGTTTTTGGTTCCACGTCACTTCCCCCGGGAACCCTTTTTTCCCCCCGGGGCCTTTAAAAAAGCGTCCCTGATAGCCCTTTTTGCCTTGCCGTGTACCAAGACCTTGCAAACCTTTCCGTTTTCCGAACCTCTCCCGCCGCCCTCCTTCCTGCCTGCCCACGACCACGAACCCTTGCCCCCTTCCCTGACCTTCTCCCTGCCCACGACTACGTTTTCCCTTAAAACGTTTCTGTACCTCGCTGCCCCCTGGGCCCGCCACCCAGGCAAGTCACGTGGGGGGTAACGCCCCTGGTACCCGCGCCGCGCAAGCCCCCATCCGCTTTGCGGGGGGCTCTGGTGAAAAGGGGGGGGCTAATTAGTTTCCCTTTTCCGGCGTGGCTTAATTACCATCACCTGCGGGGGTTTCCAGGGGACCCCCAAAACCAAGTCCTTTACAGTAAAATCCAGCCATGGATCCCCCCAAAGGGTCCCTCTGCCAAGCATCAGGGAATTTTACACGGTTTTTTTGCCCAGCAAACGCAACAAAACCCCCAAAAAAAAGGGAAACAGCAGTTGGGGGCCAGCTCTCCGCCATATACTCACTCCTCGCATCCCCCAGCAGTCCCCCCGTCTCAGCCGTGGGCCCCATCAAACATCTGCTTCCCTTTTGGGGCCACCGTGGACCCAATTTGGGTCCTCTCCCCTCCAGCTTTGCCGGGGACCCCCAAGCTCTCCCGGGTTTTTCTTTCCCAAAAGTGCTCTATGCACGTGGAGCTGATGGGGGATCATTTTTCCCCCCAGGGGTCAAATTGGCCCCTTCGTTGAGCCTATTTTTCCGGGGGAAGGGCCCGGTTTGGGCAACCCCCCTCTGGGACGGGGAACGACCCTTTGCTGGGGGGCCTACAAAATCTTCCTCCAAAATTTTCCGCACCGTTTTTGGGGACCCCCCCCCGGGCCCGCTTGCTTTCCTCTGCTGATCCGCCCCCCCTTGGGACCTTCGTCAGGCGAGTCCCCCTGGGGGTGCCCTATGCGGTTAAATTCCGTACCTGGCTTCGGACCCTTCCCGTGGAACGTTTTGCCCCCCCCTTTGCGCCCCCTTAAAAAAAGGGTCTGCCCCACCGGAAAAAGGACCTTTGGCAGAAAAGAGACCCCCCCGCCCCTCCCTGAACGAATTAATTCTCCTTCCCAAATTTTTGCATCATACGGGTTTTACTGAAAGGCGGGAAAGGGGGCTTCCCAAGAAAAAGAGGCTGCTTCGTCCTCAGCGTCCGGGAAATGCCCCCCCCCTCACCTAGGTGCCGGGGGAGAGGCGGTTTCTAGGTGCAGTTTCTTCCACTCCCGTTTGATAAATGCCATGGAGGGGAAGACTGACGCTGGTTCTTCTTTTTCCGGGGTTCTCCCTTTCCCTTTGGCCCGGGGGTTCAGCCGGGAACTTTACCCAAACCCCTTTTTGGGTACCCGGTACCGCTTTCCCTGATCCCCGGGAAAACCTTTGCTGATTTCGTCGGTTGGGGGGCTCCTCACTGATCCCATCCATAAAAAACCCCGGCCCAGGGGACTCCCAGGTGGGGGCTCTAAAAAAGGAAAGATAAATTTTTCCACGTTTTTGTCCTGGCTTCCTGGGCATCCTTTTGGGGGCTTCCCTGCCCCAACGCCCACCCCCTACGCGGGTTTGGAAAAACAGGAAAGGGTCCTGCTTTGGGGGACCAAAAATGGCCAAACCCTCTGTTTGGAGGTCCCAAACCCCCTGCCTACCACTTTTCCGCACCCCCCCTTGCCGAGTTTCCTCCCCAGGCCTACCGCTGATAACCGGGGAATTTTGGGGACGTATTCCCCGAGGGGGGCCAAACCTGCCACCACATCGCCTTAGGGAATGCCCCATTACCTTCTTCCGGGAAACCCCGTCCCCCCCGGGGAAGGGGCCCCAAACCCCCCGCTTCCCGAAACCGGAGACTCGGGCCATGCCAGCCTACATACAGGAGAACTTCAAAAGGGTTTCCCCCGTAATCCTCCCCCCGGGGGAAAGCCGGGTTTTTTTCCTTCGTACAGAAGAAGTATGGTTCCCTCCGTCAGTGAAATAACCAACCGGGGACTCAATAAAAAACCCCCCGTAAAAAAACGCTACCCTCCCCCGGGTCGGGAGAACTTTTCGGAAACCCCTCAAGGGGCTAAAGTGTTTTCCCAAATTGGGTCTGCCCAGGGGCCCCACAAAACCCCTCAGAATTCGGGAGGGGGCGAGTGGGAAAACCATTTTTAAAACCCAGATGGCCCTTTCAAAAATCTCGTAAGCCCTTTGGGCTCTGCAACGCTCCACAGTGGTTTTTTAAAAAATTTGTTAACGATGTCTTCCGGGGTCTCCTGTACCCCTGCTTATAGTTACTTGGGGTTACATCCTAATTTTCCCCCATCTTTTAGACCACCGAACCCCCCCCCAAATGCGCCAGGTTCTGCCCACGTCTGCGCACAATCGACTGTAAGCTAAGCTGGGGAAAAAGTTTTATTCCCCAACCCGCCTACCCTTCCCCCGGGGAATCTCCCCAGCCAAGGGGCCCGAAAGGACCCGCTAAAATCTCTCGGTGCAAAACCAAAGGGGCCCCGTCCTGTCGGTTTTTTTCGGGGCCCTCCCGCTTCCTGAAACTTCCCCGAAAATTTACCGCCAATTTTTTTTCCCCACTTCTCCACTTGGTGGCTCCTACGTGGCCCCACTAGGAAAAACGCGATCCCCGAGATGCTGGGCCCCCTTAGGCTTTAGAAGGCTTTGTTTTTTCTGAAAACTGCCCTTTTCCACTGCAAACCCGTTTTGGTCCGGGCCCGATTTCCCAGAAGCCCGTTTTTTTTTTGGAGGGGGATCTTCTTCTGTGGGGGCGGGGGGGGCCCCACCGAAAGGGGCCCAAGGGCAAGATTCCACATTGGGTTCTTCTCTAAGACCCCCCTTTTGCCGGGGGAGCGGAAAAAATTTCCATTGGGGGCCGGAACTCTTGGCCATCAGTTAGCCCCGGGGGAGTGGCGACTCCCGCCCGGAGGGGGGTCCAACCAAACGACATATTTTCGGACCATAAGAAATTTTCTTTATCTTCAGACAGCCCCCGCTTTTAAACCTCGGCCCCAAACCCCCATGGTCTCTCTTTTTCTCAAAGTTTCACTTCGCATACCCTTTCCGAACCCGCTGAGAAAAACGTCAAAAGGGGACGCCCTCCCCCGTGCCTCGGATTGGTCGGGGGGAAAAACCCGGTTTAAACACATCAAATTTTTTCCCAAAGGGGGTTGGGTTTACATGGCTCCCCCCAGAAACTCCAGAAAACTTTTCCCCACTGGCAAAACTTTCGTCCACCGGGACTCAGGAAGAAGGTTTGGAATGGGGGGCCCTAGGCCCCTCTTTGGCGGTCATTCCCCAGCCCCGGAAATCCCCACGCTTTGATCTCACGCCACTTAAATGGGGGGCCAACCCTGGCACAGGTTGTCAAAGGAAATTCACCCCTCGCCTGTAAACACATGTGCTCGGGAAAAAGGGCCCACGCCCCCCAGGGCCCGCAGGTCTCCCGCATCCACTGGGCCCCTGCCAAAAATCCCCGGACGCACATCCCCCGGAAATTTTATCACTGACCTTTCCCCCCTTCTTGGGGAAATTTGGTCATCTGGGGGGTTTCTGGGCCGTTTTTCAAGATGTCCCATTCGTACCTTTTTCCCCGGCCTCCGTCCGCTCCAAAATTAAACCAATCCTTTCTTTTCCCACATTTTTCCGACTCCATTGGTTTTTCATATCACACATTGTCTCCGGGCCGCGGTGTCCAATTTTTTCCCATTTTGGGGTGCACTATGCCCCCCCGCCCCAAGTCAAGCTAGCTTTTCATCCCCGCATATTTAACCCCCAACCAAGGGGAGGGGGGAGCGGGTGAAAACCCGATTCCCGGGGGAATCCTCGCACTTTGTATCTGGACGTCGGGACCACTGGGGGGCCGAGCTGCCCCTTGGGCCGAATTCTCTACAACCATCGCGTCTCTGAGGGAGCCGGCGTCTCTCCATTCTTTTAGTCTATGGCCGCCATCCGCACCCCCCCCCTTTCCCTGCCCACTAAATTTGGATGTGCCCCGGGTGTCCAAAGACCAAGTTTTGGATATCAAGGCCAAACTGGGAGGAGATGCGAAATTCCCCACTTTGGGCCCCCCTGCCCGTAAGAAAAGATGTTTAAAACTGCCCACGACTTTTCAACGTGATCTCCAAAACGGCATCCTACCTAAACTTTACCTCTCAATCGAGCCAATTTAGGCCCCCCCGCTTTGGGCCAAAGACCCCCATTTTTTCAGAGAGAAAAAATAAAAAAAAACCCAACCTGCAAGCGGGCCCCCCTTATGACAGCCTTGGAGGGGTGGGCGGGGACAAAACACAAAATGGAAGCACCCCTTTTCCTTTCCCCTATAGGTTTTTTAAAAACAATGTACACCCAGGGATAACGTATGTTTCTGCACACAAAAACATTTCTGAAAAAAAAGTAAAGCAAACCTGGGTCCACCGGGAGGGCGCGGCAAAACATGTAATTTTTTACATTACGCACACAGACCGCCGCCACGGGACAATTTTTGCAAAAAAGGGGAATAAACTACTGGGAAAACCCTAAAAAGCATTTAAACATCTATCATACATGAAAAAAACCCTTTTAGACCTCGGTTTACAAAAATTTTTTATCAAAAAATGGTTTTTCTGCCCACCTTTTAACTTATCTCAATCGGGCAGTCCCATCCTATCTTTACCTCTCAATCGAGCCAATCAGGCCTCCCGCTGGGTCAACCAACCTCCATTATTCAGAGAGAAAAAGTAAAATACACCCAACCTGCAAAGCTGCCTTCTTATGACAGCCTGTGAGAGTGGGGGGACAGAAACACAAAATGGAAGCACCCTTTCCTTCCCATATAGGTTAAATCAAGGTACACCGAGTATAACGTATGTTTCTGCACACAAAAACATTTCTGAAAAAACGTATGCAAACCTGGGTGCCACGGCAGGGCTGCGGCACACATGTAATTATACATGTACACACAAAACCCGCCGCCAGGGGCACTTTTCTGAAAAAAGGGCAATACACACTAAAAACCCTAAAGAAGCATTTATGCTATCTATCATACTTTAAAAAAAACTTTGAGACTCTCGGTTCACTTTTTTTGATAAAAAGATGTTTAAGCTCCCCACGACTTTAACTATCTCAAAGGGGGCGTCCTATCCACTTTCCCTCTCAATCGACCAATCGGGCCCTCCCTGGGTCAACCGACCCCCTTTATTCAGGAGAAAAAATAAAAACCCCCAACCTGCAAGGCCCCTTCTTTGACAGCCTGTGGAGGGGCGGAACAGAAAAAAAAAAGGAACCCCCCCTTTCCTTTCCCCATATGGGTTTTAAAATCAATGTACACCGATATAAGTATTTTTCTCACACAAAAACATTTCTGAAAAAACGTTGAAAACCCTGGGTGCCACCGGCGGGCGCGGCCCACATTAATTAACATGTACGCCAAGACCCCCCGCCAGCGGCACTTTTCGAAAAAAGGGCAATACACTACGGGGAAAATCCAAAAAAGCATTTATGCTATCTAATACATAAAAAACTTTGAGACTCTCGGTTCCCAATTTTGATCAAAAAAAGTTTAACTGCCCACACTTTCAAGGGATCCAAATGGGCCCCCTATCCTATCTTTACTCTAAATCAGCCAATCGGGCCTCCCGCTGGCTCGATTGAGGGGTAAAGAAGGAAGGACTGCCCGTTTTGGATCATTTGAAAGTCGGGCAGCTTAAACATCTTTTGATAAAAATATGTGAACCAGGGTCTCAAAGTTTTTTCATTAGATAAAGCATAAATGCTTCTTTAGGATTTCCACGTATGTTTTGCCCTTTCTCCCCGTATAAAGACTCAGGGGGAAAAAGGAGAAGACCTGCCCCAACATTCCTCCCGGGGGACAAAGTTTGGCTCTCCTCGATACTGCGCCTGAAGGTTCCAGTCTCAAATTTGGGCCCTCGCTTCCTCGGCCCCTTAAAGGGTTCTTCGGCAGTTAACCCGGTGACGACGAGCTTCCCTGCCCCCTCTCCGGACCCCAAACGCATTCCATGTCTCCCCCCTTTAACCCTGGCCTAAACCATTTTTCTCTCAGGAATGTAACACCCCCCCAGTAGCCAAGCCCGCTGACTCTTAGGTAAAGGACATCTTGAGATGAAGACGCAAGGGAACGTTTCTTCCTCGTAATTGGGAAGGGCTTGGCCCCCGAAAGAGGCCGGGGAGCCGGAATGCAACACCCTGAACGTGCCCTCCTCCCAGGTTTCTCATCCTAAAAAGGGGGGGGGTTAAGGGGGGGGTCGTAGGGTTGCCCCGGGGCCCGGCCAGGGGCCCGCGTGCACCCGGGCCCCCGCGGGTCCCCGGGGGGGACGGGTCCCCGCCGGGGTCCCACTGTCCCCCCGTGGCTGCATCCGCCCGTCTCCCACCTAAACCGCGCCCCGTTGGTCCCGCCCCCTGGGGCCCGGAATACCAGCGCGCCCCCGTTTTGAAATTTTTAAAGGGACTGCGCCGGTAATTGGGCAAATTCCCGGCGCGCCCTTTTTAAATTTTGGGTTTCCCAAACCACTTCCCCGCTGGATTTTTGTTGCCCCGTGCCTTTGTGAAAGCGTCCCTGATGTCTATTTCCCCTTTCCGTGTACAGACCTTTGCTACGTTTCCGACCCGAACCCTGCCGCCTGCCCCGCCCTTTCCCCCTGCCCACGCCCACAAACCCATTCCCGCCTGCCCTGACCTTTGCCTCCCCACGGACTCATTCCCGACTACGCTTCTTCCCTCGCTGCCCCTGCCGCCACTGCAGGCAAGTCACTCGGGGTAACGATGGTACCCCGCCGCAGCAATCCATCCCCTTTGGGCGGGCTCTGGTGAAAACCGGGGGGTACTTAGATTCCGTTCCCTGGGTGGTTAATTACCATCGCCCGGGGTCCAGCGATCCCCTACCAAGTCCGTTACAGTCCTACTTCCCATAGGTTATAATGGGCACTGTCGCTCCTATTCTGAAAGGTTTGGTTTCTGCCAAAAATGGAAGCACTTACAGAATTTTAAATCCTAATTCCTATGTAGCGCCGTTCTAGATTTTTAGAAAGGATTTTTTTTTTTTTTTTTTTTAAGGTTTGAGCTCTTTTTTGAAATGTTTTACACCTAATAAAGGCGATATTTTGGAATATACCCCTGCCGCACGGAGCTGGAGCCAAGTTTTTTCTTTGATCTTTTATATGTTTCCCCCATTTCCGTTCTCCCCCTTCACCTTCGCCTCCCCCGGGTCATTTAGACCAAAAACAACTAGGGCTACCCCCGGACCTGGCGAGCGCTGCAAAGCCCTCACTTTGCCGAGCCGCGTCATGCATCCCCGGGTTTTGAGGCGCTGCGTCCCGCCCCGGAACGCCCACGCCACGCCCATTACACGCCCCTTCATGTTAGGCGCATCCGAAAGTGGCGAACGCTGCGCCTAACATCGCATCCCTGCGTCCGGCAGCGGATTCAAGCCGGTGAGGCGCAGGATACGCCAGAAAACAGGCAAAAAGCCCGTTCATACATGTCGCCCTAAATCTATGACCCGCAGTAGAACAGGTTCATAGATTCAGGCGCATTCTACGCTACAAATGCACACAAAAAAAATGGCGCCTTGGCGCCAAAAATCATGCATGTCGCCCTATGTTCAGTTTTTTGTAATCATTGCAAAACCACCACTCCCCAGATGGTTTTAGCGCCAACACTGTGGGGCTTGACCACCCACTCTTTGCCTTCTCAGTTACCCCCAGTTTTAACATTATTTTTACCTATGCAGAAATCATCTCCCAACGGCTTCTGGAACCCTGTAGGGTTTGATAATCACCCGCACATGAAGTTCTGTGAGGATCTAATGTTCAATGACCCAGGTGAGGCCTTGCAAATTAGAGAACATGTCCCTGTTCTGCTGCAGCAACTCTGGACACTGTTGTTTCTGGGAAGGAAATACAAACTCCTCAATTTTTACATCTTCAATACAGGCTTCTTGCTGTGCCACCATGCAAAAGGTGTCAGAAGGGCCTCTATCTTTCCAAGGTTTTATTAAATGTACATGATATATCTGGAAAGGTTTTCTTTTACCGTGCTGATGGATCTTGTAGTTTACACTTCCTTCATGACCTTAGACATAAATGAGGTCCCCTGGTCTGTCAAAATTTCTCCTGGCAGTCCTGTTTGTGAGAAGATCTGGAATAACTCGTGGGCTATACATTTAGCAGAGGTATTCTTTAATGGCACCGCCTCAGGATACCGGGTAGGATAGTCTACCACTACTAATATGTATTGATGTCCTCTGGCGGACTTTATCAGGAGCTCCATAAAGTCCATGGCTATGCTTTGGAATGGAACTCCTAAAATAAAAATAGATAATGGGACGAAAGGACTGCAAAAGTGAGTGACTGGAGAGGTTAACTGGTAGACCGGGCAAGACCGACAGCAGTCGCGGATTTCCTTGTCAAGCCCCCAGGTCACCACCCCACACATGAGAAGGGACCATCTCTAGAACCAGATGTCAATAAGACCCTGGAACAATTAGTTGCTCCACCATTTCGTCCCTTACTTTAGTCACCCGGTACAGTAACTCATTATTCACAGCAAAAATCATGGGAAAGCGAATATTGGCCCCAGGCTCTTGGGGAACACCATTTAATACTGTCACCTGATCAAAAGTGCCCTTTAAAGTCAAATACCAGAGTTGGGTAGTCCCAAAATTCTACCCGGAGACAACCACTTCAGCGGATACTTCCTCTTCCTCATCCCTAGCCAGTACACACAAAGGAAATTTATTTCCACTATCAGATGAGCCTGCAATATCTCCAAAAGTAATTTTACCTTCTGATTTATCAAGCACTCTGGCTTTTCCCCATAAATTCCAGAACAGAGGTAAGTCACGCCCAATAATTATGTCATAGAGTAGTCCTTTTACCACTCCCACCTTGTGGGAGACAACACCACAGGGGTTAACTGGGCCATGGGATAAGCTTTGGTATCTCCATGGATACACATCACCCCCACCCGTTTCCCAGGTACTAGCTCATGAGGGATAGTAGCAGTCACCAGTGTGACTAGACACCCTGAGTCCAAACATCCTCCCACTAGGACTCCATTCACCTTTACGTGGCAGAACTTCGGCTCCTCACCAGGATGAGGAACAGCACTGCAGACGAGAAGCACAAACATGTTGCGCCATCCCTATGGGAACAGTCCGGGCCCTTTTGGGGTGGAGGGAAAAACAGGCCTCATGGGTACAGAAAGTATTCAGACCCTTCTAAATATTTAACTTTTTCTTTCATTGCAGCCATTTGGTAAGATCCAAAAAGTTCATTTTTTTGCTCATTAATGGACACTCTGCACTCCATCTTGAAAGGAAAAAAACAGAAATGTAGATATTTTTGCAAATGTATTAAACAAGAAAAACAGAAATATCACAGGGTTTTAAGTATTCTTCGCCCTTTGCTGTGACATCATATTAACTCACATTGCCCTTTTTCCCTTTTGTCCCTTAAAAGGGTTTACTTCTTCATTGGGTCCACTTGTTTAATTAAACGATCGACTTGATTGGGAAAAGGCCACCCCGTCTATATAAACCTCACCTCACAGTGCATGTCAGAGCACATTAGATTCATGGGTTAAGGAACTGCCCCAAGGACTCAGAGACGAATTTGGAAAGGGAAAAGATCTGGCCATTTTAAAAAAATTTTTCTGCAGCACTAAGATTCTAAGAGAAAAAAAATCCTTCAAAAGTTTGGGACACCAAAAAGCTTTTCCCTTGCCCGGGCCCATCACCCAAAAACTAGCAATGGAGAGAAGACCCCTTAGTGAAGAAAAAAGAAAAAAACCCCAAGATCACTGTGGTGAGTCCAAAAGAGTAGGGAGAGGGGGGAAAAGTTCACAAATCAATATCACTGCAGCCCCCACCAGTCAGGGGTTTATGGCAAGTGTGCCCATGAAAGCCCCTCCTCAGTCAAGTATATGAAAGCTGCAACAGTTTGCAAAAAACACATGGAGGATCCCAAATATGAGAAAAAAGTTCCTGGGCTATGAGATGAAGATTGAACTTTGGTGTTAATTTTAACGGGTTTTGTGGAGAAAAAGGATGTCATACCTGCCCCCAAACAATCCCAAAAATGAAAAATGGTGGTGGCAGCATCATGCTATGGGGGGGCTTTTTTAGCTGCAGGGCAGGATGACTGGTTGCAGTTGAAGGAAAGATGATGCGGCCCCTGTCAGAGAGAACCTGGATGAAAACCCCTTCCAGAGTCTCTGCACCCCGACTGGGGCCAAGGTTTATCTTCCAAAAAGACAAAAGACTCTAAGAACAGCTAAAATAACAAAACAGTGGGTTCAGAAAAAACTCTGTGCCCATTCTTGACGGGCCCAGCCAAACCCTGACCCAAAACCAAATTTAGCATCTCTGGAGAGACTTGAAAATGGCTGTCCCTTCGTTTACCACCAACCTGAGGGGCTGGAGAGGATTCAAGGGAGGAAAAAGCAGAGGACTCCCAAAACCGGTGTAAAAAACTTGTTACATCATTCCCCGAAGTCATGGCGTACTAGTCAAAGGGTCTTCTACTCAAAAACTGAGCAAAAAGGGGTTTAAAATTTTTAAAACCTTTTTGATATTTCGTTTTTTCTTTTAAATAAATTTGTAAAAAATTTACATTTCTGTTTTTATTTTCAAGTGGGGTAGAGTGTACATTATAAGCAAAACAAATTTTACTTTTTTTATTTACCAAAAGGTGCAATGAAACAAAGAGTGCAAAATTTAACGGCGTCTGAATACCCACTGTACCCACTGTATATGGCCTGGATTGTGGCACCTCCAGCAGATGGTGGGTAAGGGCTTGGGTCCTGATCACCGGCGCTGGTCCTTCCTGGGTCCTTAATTGTCCTTCCATGGAAGATTTGGTCAACCTCCTTTGAGCTCCACTACTCTTTGGATACCCCAATAGGGTGACCTCAGATTCCCCTTTACTGCCCCCGTGTGTGCTACAGCCCTGCCCTCTTCCAGGTTATAAATTCTGTATTTTTGGGATCTCCTTGGGCAACCCAGCATTGGATGGGCTCAGGAAGTGCATGGACAAAGTGGTCTATTACTACTCTTTCCACCCTCTGGGTAGGGGTACAGATGTCAGGCTGTAGCCACTTTTGGACCACTTGAAACAGGTCAAACATTTGGGACTTGGGAGGCTTGTCCCTACAATATAACCAGCAGTGCACCTTTTGCGCCGCAACTGCCAATGTAACTTCCAAACCAATATTTCTGCCTTTAGTTTCCCATAATCCTTAGAGTCTTGGAGAGTGAAATCATAATAGACTTTCTGTGGTTTGTCGGTGAGATACAGGAGGAGTACCTCAGCCCACTGTTCTGGGGGCAGTTTCTCCCTGTTGGCTACTTTCTCAAACACCGACAGAAAAGCTTCCACATCATCTTATGGGGTCATTATTTGTAGGGCCTCTCACACAGTACTCCTGGCCCTAGTACCGTCATTTGGGCTTGGGGAAGGCACAGTTTCCCTGGTACTGACGGTGTCCATCAAGAGTGCCATCTGTTGAACTAGGTGCTTGTTAGTCTCCTGTTGGGCCCTGTTTGTTTCCTGTTGAGCCTGCTGCTGCTTCAAGTTGCTCTGCACCAGGTGCTTAATGAGCTCTTCCATGCCTTCTGAGCATGCTATGGCTTTTACCCAGGACATAAAGTGGTATGCACCAACTTTTAAAACCTGTGTCTCTTGGGTCATCTGCCTGTATCCGAAGCACCAATTGTGGAGGATTAGGGTATGTTCACATGACGTACTGTTGGTCCGTATTTCGGCACGTAATTGCACTTCAGGATGCAAGAAGTATGGGCTGACATTACGGTAATTCATCGCTCTAATTGAGAGCAATGATTACCTGTTTTTTCCCTCAGCGCACAATACGCACCCAGGGAAAGAACTGATATGTCAATTCTCCCCGGTAAATACTCGCTGGGGAGAATGAATGCAAGTGAGAGCTTCAGAGGGACACGCTGGCCAGCACGTCCTTTTGGAGCTGCAGGCGAATAGCAGCACACACAGTATGCACTACTATACGCCCGCTATTTAATCGTGTGAACATACCCGTAAGTGCAAACACAGGTTTTAGGTGCAAACATAAATAAAAGTTTATTGTCTCTTGGACTCAAAAATAATAACAAAACCTTGTGAACAGAACAAATCCACAAAACAGTCCTTTCTTCTGGAATAACAAAAAAGATAAACAAGAGAAAAGCCTTACCAGGTCAGTGTCACATATTTTCCTCCCGCAAACAGTGGACAGCTTGACACATCCACAATTCACTGAATGGTTATACAGTGGCACATAATACCGCTCGCTATACAGAGTAGTACTGTTACTGACTAAACCAAGACTAAAATTATCATTGACTATACAAAGATCAAATAATACCGCAACATCATGATCACATATCACCACCATATAGGGACTAAATAATACCGCCATACTGTTCCTGAATATAAAGAATTATGCTACTACCAACATTCCCTCCATAGAGTGATCCTATAGTGGTAGATAGCAGTTGCACACAGGCACTCTGCAGCAATATATTACCACCATACAGTGACCATATGGAGGTAGATGCCAGTTGGACACAGGTACTCTGCAGACATATAAGTGATTTCAGTGCAGTTACACTTAGTGACTCACGTGTAGTGCCTCATGTTATTCATTCTTTTTTACCTTTCTCCAACCGCTCCAAACCGCCATGATGACTTCTCCCAGCCTTGCCTCATCCCTGCAGAATTAACCACACAAGAATCTTAGACTCCTCACTTTCCAGCAACTCCTTCCCTGTTACCCACTTATATACAAACTCCCCATTTGGTGTAGTAGAGAGGCTATATGGCAATAGGTGGAGGGGAAGGGATAATAGAGTATTAGGTGGGGGTTGTATTTTGTATTGGCACTAGGCTGCATAACACAATGGTAGGGCGCAGAGATGGGATAGAAGGGTAGAGTCAATCTCTAGATATGTCGCTGAGCACATGCACTCAACTTCTTCAGTCGACTATGGCAAGGCCTTTTCTGAGTGAAACCTGTTTTGTTAACCACTGTATAGTCTTGGCCACCATGCTGCAGCTCGGTTTCAGGGTGTTGACAATCTTTTTATAGCCTAGGCCCTCTTTATGTAGAGCAACAATATTTAAGTTCCTCAGACAGTTCTTTGCCATGAGGTGCCATGTTGAGCTTTCAGTGACCAGTATGAGAGAATGTGAGCGAAATAACACAAAATCTAACACACCTGCTCCCCATTCACACCTGAAACCTTGTAACACTAACAAGGCACATGACACCATGTAGGGAAAATGGCAAATTGGGCAAAATTTGTCCATTTTACCTTAGGGGTGTACTCACTTTTGCTGCCAGCAGTTTAGACATTGATGGCTGTGTGTTGAGTTATTTTGAGGGCAGACCAAATTTACAATGTTATACAAGCTGTACATTGATAACTTTACAATGTATCAAATTGTCATATCTTCAGTGTTGTCCCATGAAAATATATAATACAATTTACAAAAATCTGAGGGGTGTACTCACTTTTGTAAGATACTGTACCAGTGATTAGCGCTATCAAAAGTTCAATATTACTGCATTTTAGAAAACTGACAAAAATTACTACTACTGTATATTAAGATTTAAAATAAAGTATTAAGTATAAATTATTATTAGATGTGTAATGCTTTATTCCCTGTATCTCACATTGATTATGTTCTCTGTTTGTTCTTTCAGATGCCCTCCTGTGATAACCTACAATACTTTTACCAAAGCCTGACCAGAACCAAAAAAATAAATTTAGAAAACATACAAGAATCTCCATCGATGCTGCTTAGTGGATGGGGGCCCGGGGTGTAGGAAGCACTTTAGGGGCTGGTGTTTATGTTCTAGCAGGAGAAGGGCAAGTGATTGGGTCCAAGATCATTTATCATTCTTGATTGCGCCTGGCCTGGGTTTTGGGGACTGTGCTATGCTATTTGGTGCCGGGTCCACAACTGGATCTGCCTATTTTAAAGTATGAAGGGTTGGAAGGGCTATGGGTTTTTTTTTTCATCCCCGGGGGAAACCCTGATATTTTCCCTATGTCATAGGCAAGACTTAAATTGTCTTTGTGTGTTCTGTATAAAAAAGAAAACATAAATGCTGTCATTAATTTCTTACTTACACCAATATTGCTTTCTTTTTTGGTTCTTTTGTACTTTTATGCTATACAATTATTTTATTTTACTATGCTGTAAAAAGATTAAAAAACGAAAATTAGAGTTTGGTTGAAAAGTTGGTGCCCATGTTCCATTACATGAATCTAACTCAGGTATGCTTTAACAGAGATTTGTTGGCTATAAAAACATAAAAAACAACTATTGTTTAACGTTTTTATGTTAAACATGTATTTTATTACGTCTTTCCAGCACCACAACCAACAGGGGATATTTTTCCCTGTGAATTGCAAGGACAGATAGAACTTTTAATCAAGACAGAAATGTCTTAACTAAAGGGGTTTTGCCATGAAGTGAGTTCCTTACCTCCTTATCGCTTGGGAAATAAAAAACAAATCAGCTAGTCTGAACATGCAGGGTGAGAGGGAGGGGGTGGCAGAGAGTGAGGGAAAAAGGGGCGTCTCAAAAGTTTACCAAAAATAAAAAATTTCAACAGTGGATTCTCATACAGTAACGACCCTACACTGCAAACTTTCTCCCCCACCCCCCTTTAAAGCTCATTTCTTTTCCCGTCGTCAGATAAGAAGTGCAAACCGCAGGTGGGCCGATCAGCTCCCTATCAGCTCCTGGTCCCGTCTAATGTAAAAATTTCAGGTAACTAAGGGGGATGGCAATGCTGTAGCTCTCACAGGCTTCACTTTTTGTAATCACATATATTTACAAAAATTATTAAATACCCATTTTGGAGGATCCCACATCAACATTACATTGTGGCAAAACCCCTTTAACTAGGTGCTGCCCCTCTAAACAGCTGAAAGATCAGCATGCAGTGTGTTTATTTCTGTCCTTTGTGGACTAGGACTAGTAGTTTGGTTGGCTCTTTCTGGATTGTTCTCGGAAATTTACTAGTGTACTGCTTAATTCCTTGTTAGATTCTCAGTCTATGAAGCTGTCACTAAGGCCTGTTATTGTGTGTTATAGTCTGTATTAGAAAGCTACTCCCAAAGCAGACCCTGGTGACACTGGACAAATAATGGTGATTTAAACTGACAACCTAGAGGTTGATCTGCCCTTAGACAGTAAACTTTCAGATTTGGTCCTCAAGACGTTGACACGGTCCAGATTGGACTCCACAGTAAAGCATATTTATGAATCTGGAGAATTATCAAGGCCACCCGTGCAGAGAAAAAGGTAGCTGTTCTAGATCTCCATTTCCGAGAATCCCGAATGTCTGACATTCTACTTGTCTTGGCTGGTCTCTTTTGAAGAATTCCCTGGTGACAAGTTTCCTTAAAGCGGTTGTCTTACCACGCTGTTTTATAGCCAAAAGTAGTTTTCATTTATGTATCTTGTCTCTTCCTGGTCAGACTGTGCATGGTTCTATGGTAGTGATTAACATATCACCTTGAAATTCAAAGGTCTGCTCATTTCTCTGACATGAGATCAGGATATGTTTGTTTATCTAAAGTCCAGAGAGCTTCAGAGCTCAAAAGTACAGTAATTAGTCTCATTTGCTTGTGAGATTAGATAACACTCAAGCTCTCAAACTGCCTGCAGTTCTGTGTGATGACTTCATCACTGCTTTCAGATAAGACAAACAGCAGGGGAGAGCAGAGCAGAGAAGGTTGGTAACGTAGAGAAACCTGAGTGCATTCAGAGCTGATAAAATCCCTTTTATCTCCTCAACAAAGTAAAAATAAACATAGTAATCTATTTGGAAAACATCTTAATTTACTGTTCCCTACATGTTGAAAACTAATCTTTGTAGAGAGACAACCCTGTTAAAGACTTGACCCAATGCCAGTGGGTTGTTCTGGGTAAACCTCCATTTGAGTCCTCAGAGGGTGTAGACTTGTCTAGGTTTGTCTTTATGTAAGGATTCCTTGGTAAAAGACTTCTCCTTCAAGACAACATTCTTGTTGGCCATTACTTCTGCCAAGTCAATGAGCTACAAGCCTTGTTCGTGGCAGAACCCCACATCTTTTTTCTACCAAATCAGATAAAACACCTGCTCTTTATCATGTGAAGTGTCCTCTATTTAGATAGCATAAACCAGGTAATGTCCTTACCATTTTTCTTCCCTGAGCCTTCCTCAAGACTCTAGGCTCAGGGTATATTATATAGGGTTATATAATAGACTAGAGTACAGTTAAAGGAGTTTGCTCAGTAAAAAGATTAGCTTTCAACATGAAGGGACCGTTAAATAAAGACTTTTTCCAAATATATTGTTTTGATGAGTTTACTTTAGTCATGAGATGAGAGACCTTTTATCTGCTTTTTGGTGTACATAGTTTCCTATGGTTACCTGCAGAACAATCCATAACACTCTACCTGATTAGCTGAGAGAGCAGAAAGCATGGTATGATGTCATCCCACGGATGGACTAACAGGACTGAGCTCCAAAAAAAAACAAATTCTCACTAACAAGATTAGCATCTATGTACAGATAAATCCATTGTATTCAGTCCTCAGAGCACTGTAGCTTTTGTTTAATGAAGATGAGCCCGTACTTGTCAGGGTAAGAGCTAAAAGCTAAATATGCTAATCATTTCTATAGAACCACTCACAACCTGATGAGACAAAGTGAGGGTAAACTGCTTGTGAGAAAACCCATTTAACGTTACATTTCCTTTACTTTTCACATGTTTTAAAGCCTCTATCCGGACAGGTCTTGGTAACATAGAAAGACAAATATTCTAGGACTATTTTAAGGGATGAATAGAAGGTTAAAGGCCTTCACATCTACCAGTAGTGAATAAGGGAAGCTATTAGCCTGGCATTTTTGGTTCCTCCAACCCTTTCGCAAGTCAATTCTTTTGATGCAGTGTCGATAAGCTGGGCTGATAGACGTTTTAATTCCTGAAGCAACTTTTGGGGCTCACACTGGACCCTGGTAGACTGTTATAGGTTGAACCTTTGGATGGTGAAAAGGTGGCCATTGGGCACTCCATTTTGAACTCTGTCAAGTATAGGGACTCTCCCTTGGGGTTACTACTTGCTAAATCCCCATTAGTTGTGCTGCTGGTAGAACTTAAAGGGGTTTTGCCACGATGTAATGTTGACGTGGGATACTCCAAAATGAGTATTTAATCACTTTTCTAAATATATGTCATTAAAAAAAGTAAAGCCTGTGAGATCTACAGCCTGACTAAGATGCCCTTAGTTTCCTGACAGTTTACATTAGACACGACCAGGACACTGACGGGAGCTGATCTGGCCACGCTTGCAGTGTCTGCACTTCTTATCTGCTGACAGGGAACATGCAGGAGCTTGCAATGGACTGGGGAGAAAAAGCAGTGAATGAGCCTGTGTCCTTTGTATAGAGAATCCACTGGTTGTAATGTAATTATTTGAGTAAACATTTCACCTGCTCTGTGGCTCTTTGCTCACCTCTCCCCCCCCCTCCACTAAGCATGCTGAGTTAATCTTCTCTCCTGAGCAGATAAGAGGGAAGGAACTCACTTCTTGGCAAAACCCCTTTAAGGAAGGTGTTGATTTCTCATGAAAATCTGTTTTCCTCAGTCTTAAATGCAGCACAAAATATCCCTCCCAAGCCGTTCTTATTTTTTTACAACAAACATATGGCATGCTGGTCTTCCAGCTTCTTACAGTGGCAGCGCCTACTTAATTAGGACATTTCTGTCTTGTCTTGATTATAACTTCCATCTGCCTTACCAATACGCAGGGGCAAAAATACAAAGTTGGTTGTGCTGCTGTTAGAATTAAGAAAAAACTAATTTTCATTGGAAATCAACACATTTGTGTTTCTTCTAACTCTCTATGTCTTTATGTATATTTAGAAATTTTCTTGAAATCTTGCAGTTTTGGCTCTGTCCACTGAGCATGATAATAGGTTGTTTACTTCAGTAAAGTAAATACACCCATAGACGGGTTTTTAAAAATAAAATGTAACTTATTTAAAGCTTTGTCAGTATTTTTTTTAAACAGTTTTTGCCATGCAAAAAACCCGGTTTGGGAAAAACCCAATGTAGACCCAAAATAGAAGCTTTGCAACTGGCCTGAAAATTCGGGGAAAAAATGACCTTTTTGGAAATTAAATTTTTGGGTGAGGTTTTGAAAATAAAACAGTTTGGGAAAAAAGTTATTCAAAAAAAAAAAACCCCAAACCCAAAAGTGGAGGCAGATAACAGGAGGTGGTCACAGGTCATCTCCTCCCCCTTTTCCTAATAGGGGACCTCTGCACGGGTTTTCCCAAAAAGCATGTCTACAAAAGTTAAGGTAAAAGGTCATCTCCAAACACTAGTCTTCTATGCTATGTCCCTTTAAGGGTAGGGCATTTTTTAATGGGGTTCCCAAGAAAAGCAGCAGTTTAGACAAGATGGCTTCCCACATAATGAAGAAGATAATAAAAATGTTTACAATCAGGGAATAAAAATAGGTTATAAAAATGAATATGTATCTGTTTTTTATTAGAAAGAAATTTTTGGGTTGAAAAAATTTCCCTTTAAATGTCCCTGACGGGAAAATTGGGAAAGGGTTGACTTGTATCAGTAGCCCTTACAACTGCTGGGCGGCCCACTTCAAAGGAAAAATTTTTTTTTCCCTTTTTTTTTTATAATCTTTGGGTTTCTTTTGTATGTCTGGTTGTTGTGTATATAATTATAAATAAACCAATTTACATGGGGAACAACACTTACCATGGTTGACTCAAACAGATTATGCTGTATCTTTTCAATGCTCCCTAACCATTAAGTATTGTCTTGTAGGTACATCCAGTGTTGCCCGGGCTTGGAGCGCTACATTTGATGAGCTAGTTGGAAAAGAAATAGGAAAGTTTTTTTAGCAGTACAATGCCTATGGATGTGCCAGGGCTGGCAGAATACCCTGATATATTCGCTGTGTGCCTCATACTCATTCTTGCAGGTATTAAAGGAGTTCTATGACTTTTTTTAGGGTTATTAAAGGGAGAGCGGGGAACAAAAAAATTAATTTTTAAAAAAATTTACTCACAAAATTAGCTACTTGCAGTGCATGCTATATACATTTATTGTCTAGTATTGCGCAGGGAGCCAGTCAGAGGAAGGATAGATAGAATAGTTAGAATGGATAGATAGGATAGAATAGTTAAAATGGATAGATAGTATAGAATAGAGATAGATTAGATAGATGAAGGTAGGGAGCCCTAGGGAACCATTTCCCGGGTAAAAAAGGGGACCCAAAAGGGTAGGGAAAGGGCAAATTTTCCCATTGGGGTAGAGGGGGGGGGGCGTTTTGTCCCTTTTTTTGTTTAAAGGCCCCATTTTTACCTTGTTCGCTCTGGATAGATAGAGAAATAGATAGATAAATAAAACCCCAGTCAGTAAAGGGCCCAGCTTTTATAAATATACTGCACTGAAAAAATCCCAAATTTGCCCTCCTTGTCTTGAAATGGCCACGGGAACCCTTTGGCACCCCACGGGAAAAACTGTTTGAGTTTCTGGTTTAAAAGGGCATCCCCTTTTACTGTTTATTTTTTCCATTCTAGGGCTGCTTTCATTTGGTGTGAAGGAGTCAACCACAGTGAATAAGGTTTTCACAACCGTCAACATGATTGTCTTGGTGTTTGTTATAGTTAGCGGATGTGTTAAAGGTGACCTGAGAAACTGGGAAATCACAAAGGAAAGCAAGATGGGGCCCTTTAAATAGCATGGGTATTGTTATCAAGTATCTGGGACATAGCAGAGCCCAATCGGGGGGGATAAAACTTTAAAACACACTTAAACCCCCTTAAGGCCCTTTGGGTGTTTTTTTTTTGGGAAACATTTTTTTTTTTCCTCCCCCCTTTCCCGAGCCATATTTTTTTATTTTTCCCCCTACATAGCCATTTGAGGCTTTTTTTTTGGGGAAAAAAATGAATTTTCTAATGGTTTTTTTCCCTGTACTAAAATTGCTGAAACTTTTCCAAAAAAAAAACCCCCACATCAAAAAAAAACCCCAAAAAGCCCCATGTAAAAGGGCCCCTTTAAAAGCAATAAATTTAAAAAGGGGAATCCCCCTTTAAATGTGAAAATTTAGGGGGAAATCTTGTGTCAATCTACCTGTACCACAATGATAGGATCCAGCATCAAAAAAATGCCCTTTTTTCATTATATATCCTTTTTTCCATTGTGATAGGCCAATTAGATGATTTTGGAATAAAACTTTGTTAAATGCATAACTATGATGCTTCGTAATCATAGTGTAGGTATGTACATGTTCAAATATTTTGTGCCTTTAAAAAAAAAAAACAGCACTTTAATTTCAATGACTTTATTGAGAGACTTTTTAATCATCATACCAACAGTAACCATTCTACAGGTGGCAACATAACTGGAACCTATGGAGTTGGTGGATTCATGCCATTCGGTTTCAGTGGAACTTTGGCTGGAGCAGCAACTTGTTTCTATGCCTTTGTTGGGTTTGACTGCATTGCCACTACAGGTATGTATGTACAAGTAGTAAAAAGAAAGAACCTTTGGGGGCATGTATGACGTTGCCGTGACAGGGCCCGTTATAATCGCTTTAAAAATTGTGTAGGGAATTTGGCCCAAAAAAAGTTTGAACCCGTTCTTCTGAGGTATACATACGGCGCAAGGGGTTAAAAACCAATACCACAAGTCTGGCTCAGGCAGACCACCTGTAACTTGGTCTGGATGTCCTGTTATGTGTCAAAAGTTTGGCCTCAAAAGACTCATAACTGTGTCTAATTCTAAGAATGCGGTGCGACGCCCCGCGAAGACCCCAAATCTTTGACGTATTAAAAAGTGTTGCGCCAGCATTTGTCATGCCAAAGTTTGGAGTGTGACTGTTCCAATCTTAGAACAAGGGGTACTAAGCTTTTGATGCCAAAATAAAAGGGGGAAAGCCCCCTTCTCACCCTGTAAATGCCCTTTAGGGGGTTAGAAGGGAAAAAGTAACAAACTTTTCCCCAATTTTGCCCCATTCAAATCCTTTGGGAAAAACCCTTGGGGGACAAATCATTTTCTAGGTTTTCCCTTTTACAGAGAACTTTGCAGCCATTTATTTTACAAAAGAATAGACAGTAAATCATATTGTGTTAATATTTTAGTAAGTAATCCATGTTTTGGTATGAGTACAGCAAAAGGGAAAAACTGAATTGGACTTTATGTCAAAGGATTTTGAATAGCTAAACTTTTTTTTAGGAGGGGAGGTTTAAAAACCCAAAGGGGCAATTTCCTTGGGAATAGTGGTTCCCCATCCCTTGCTTCCTGGCATATTTTGGAGTCTCTGCTTCCCCTTTCCTATGATGCCCTATTTCCCCTGGATTCTCGGAAGGGCCCCCTGCCTTTCTGCTTTTTAAAATTTTTTGGGTGGGGGGCCAAATATGTTGTAGGGTTGGTTTCCTTTTGCGCTTTTCCCCCAAGGGAAAAAGGGTTTTTTTTCATTGGTTTTTCAACACTAGCGTTGCTGTCTTCATTGTGGCTCTTTTCGGTTTGACACAGGTTTGACTGAACGTCTAAAACTCAAGTTCAGGATATCTGAACCCCCAAATTTTTTTTTCTAAATTTTTGTAACTATTTCTTTTAAAAATTTGGGGGTTATGATTGAAGTGGTTTTAAGGGGGTTTTTTTATTACCCGCCCGCCCAAAGCAATGCTCCCAATTGCCGCCTGACTTTCCCCGTCCTTTCTTCCTTCATGTCACTTCCCCTTTTCTTCCCCTGGGCCGGGGTTATGGTAATTAAATGACATCTATCATTCCTCCAAAATTTAATTTTAATTACTGTAACTTGGGGTTACAATTATGGTTGTTTTCTTGGTGATTTTAACCAAGATTGGATTTTTTTGTTAAAACCCAAACCCCCCAAACGTTGATTTGGGGTTTGGGTTTTAAATTTGCTAAAAAATGTTTTAATGCTCACACATTCTGCAAAAACTACCAAACCCCTAAAAAAAAAAACCCCTGCCCAAATAAGTTTGGAAAAAATTCAGGCCCCAAACCATGGTTTATATAGTGGAATCGGCAGATGGGGGATAAAAGGAGAAGTAAGCCCCTTAGGGGCCTCCATGGTGAAGTAGCAACGGAAACCAATTTTTATTTAAAAAGACCCACTAACTACAATGGGATCCATCATCTTTTATTTATGGGTTCCCGTAGTTTAATGTTGTCCCCCCCCCTTAGCCATAGAAAGTAGTAGAAGAGGAAGAAATCAGGCGATTCCTTTTAAAAGGCAAAAGAGTTATTTTATGGTGAGCTTTGAGAGGGAATATCTCCCTTTTCAGAAATGATGGTATATCATTTTGTTTAAGAAGGGGGCTTGTTCTTGGAAAAGCTCCCCTCAAAATTTTTCTAGTTAGCCTCAAAAGGTATCGCCTTTTATTTTTCACTCTTTACTTTCATGGTGTCTGTCTTTTAAAAAAAAAAAAAATAGTGCTGCCTGCTGAGTATTTTTTTTATATTTTGTGGAATCTGCAATGGGGCCCCTTTAGCAAAATCTTGATGCAGATGTGGAAAAAGGGTTATTAAAAAATATTCAGTTTATATCAAACAGGTTAAATTATTAACATTAAAAAGGGAAGGAAACCAACTCTCTGGAAACACTACCAAAGAATTTAAGCATAAACTAAGAGATTATTAAAACATGACTTGACAGACAAGTATAGTCAATGGAAAGAACATGAAGGAAAAGGTTAGGAAAAGTTGGATGATAAAATAAATTCCAATTTGTGGCCCCAGTATATTTGTAAGTCTTGAATCTGCAAACCCATACAGAATCTCAAGGGTTATCATGAAACAGAACTGCTGAATTGTCTTAAGGATTAGCTCTTATAATTATGGGAAATAAAAAAGAATTGCCTGAAGCTGGGCTTGTGCCTCAACCTTTAACATTTAATGTAGATGTCATCAATATTTTTATACGGCTGATATGTTTAACCATTACCTGAATTTAGGGACTGTGGGTGAGGACTCATGCATATTGCACTAATTTCTGTCCGCCATACAGTGATTCCATACAAAAGTATGGCAGAGGGCACATGCAGCTCTAGCAATAATGTTATGGTTCAATATAGAGTCTACAGATCCAACATACGGCTGTGTACATGAGCCCTTTCATGATACTTGCCAATACTCCAAAAAACAAATCTGGTAAATTTAGGCCCTACCTCTGGAAACACGGTGAAATGCCATAAATGTTTCCATATACTTCAAGGGATGCACAGACACTGCTGTATTTTCATAGCATGGTACACACAGGACAGCATTAAATATGTGTACATACAGTGTATCCTATTACACAACATATATCAGAATACTACAGGCAGTCTTCGACTTACATCTGTCCCCTAGTTATAAACGGAGGCTTATGGGGCATGCTGGCACTTGTAGTTCCATGTTCCACAGCAGGTAGTAGCTGTGGACTGACAAGTTCCAGCATGCCACAGCAGCACATGAAGTGAAAATAATGTGAAATCTTCTTAACCGGGGCACAGACAGCAAAACAAATCTAAAAACCCTTCCCTATCCAGAATGAAAATAACAAAAAACTTTTGTGTTGGAGTTACATTTAATAAATAGTCTAGAAAACAAGATTCGGTTGTGCACATTCAAAAAACTTTTTTAAAAAAATGAGCATAGGTGCACACTGGTGTGGCAGCAATATACAAACATAATCCAATATCAGCAGCAACTGCTAACTGTTCATATGGGGGAGTGGCTGCCCCCTTGTTGGTTTTTTGCACTCCACCCACCTGCACAGGTTTTTAAATCAATCAGAGTACCTTGTAACAGAAACCTTCACTCCCTGAAGTGTGGGGGTCTGAACAGGTCCTAAAGAGAGGTAACGTTATTGTAGGTTCCCACCTGTATTGAGGTCCCCATGCTGATTGAGGTTCTTAGGCAATGTTCACACGGCTTATTGCCGACGTAATTGCGGGGACGGATTTCGGCCCGCAATTACCTCGGCTGCCGTGCAGGGGGGGCGAGGCGGGGGGCCGGCAGCTCACCGGCCCCATAGACACTCATTATTCACGGCGCGTACACGCCGTAAATAATGTGCATGTCACTTTCTCCCCCTGCGGCGGATTCGCCGAGCGGGGAGAAGAGACGAAATCCATAGTTCTCTATGAGAACTGTGGATTACCGTAATGACTGGGACGAATTCCAGCCGTACTGCAGCGCAAATACGGCGCGCGGTATGGCTGGAATCAGTCCCAGAATAAGCCGTGTGAACGAGGCCTGAGTTCACATTTTTGATCAAAACTGCTTAAGCCCACCTCCCAAACATTTTTTCATGTATCCCAAGTAGCAGAAATGCTTTTTCAAAAATTCCTATGCGCCTTTTGATAGTTTTTTTGTGTTAACAGTGTGCTGCTGTTATTGGATTGTGTTTGTACATTTAATAAATATACCTGTTTGACTTTTATACAAATTCAACTTAAGAACAAACCTTCAGTCCCTATCCTGCCTGTTACTTGGGGACTGCCTGTACAGTCTTAAAATTTGCTAAAAGTTGAGACAATTGTGTATTTGCCTTTCAATAATGTGCCCCCCTGCAACCTCCAGTGTTGTATTTTGAATTTGCAATATCTTTTTAGCCTTCTAGGGTCTATTTTCCCAATGCCTCGGATTCTCTTTGCCATGGCCAGAGATGGACTACTCTTTGAACCATTGTCTCACGTTAGCAGCCGGCAAAGTCCAGTTATTGCCACTATGACATCTGGAGTGGTGGCAGGTATGTTTTTCTGTCCTGGGTTGCGTATTTGAAAATGTATACCTTATTGGGAACGGAACATATTTTTTGGGAATGATATTGAAAGTTTTTTTTTTTAGATCTCTAGAAAACATCTTTGTGCTTGGAGCTGCTTTAACCACCAAAAATGAACTGATCCACTTCTGCTGCTTCCCATTCCCGCGACAGCAGAACTCCAGTGTCCCCAACCGGTCGCTCAGCGGTGTCGTCCCGTTGATTGCTTATGGTCTGTGAATCAATTACAGGACTTGGAGGTTATTACTTGCATGTATGGCATGTGACCGCTGAGGCCAGTGATTAGTTTACAGTCACGTGAGCAATAAACAGTAGGACACCGGAGCTATGGGGATCCTGGGACAGTAGCAGGGGAAAAGGGGAATGTAAGTTCATTTTAAAGTAGTTCAAATCAGTAGGTTTTCTGAAAATCTTGGAAAAACCCTTTAAGTAATCGATTTTGTGATTTTGATAACTTGTAGATTACACATATAACAAGATAAGAGCAATTTAGCAAAATTCTGCAAAATCTAGAAGTTATATGATGTTAAAGGTTTATGTTTTTTATGTTTCTGTTTAGTATTGTTGACAAGGCTGGCAGAGCTGGTTCACATAAGATTAATGTGTGTGGTACCCCCAGCCATAACCTGATGGTGGACTAGCCTCCGCATTCAATTCAAGTAGTCATCAACTGCAGCAGTGAGACCTTTGTCTGACCCCAGGGGGAACTTGCCTATTATATAGCAGCGCGAAAAAGCTAAACAGTCTGTCGGAAGTAGAGCTTATTATAGCAGGAGACTGCTGGAGAAGTGGGTAGTTGTTGTAAACCAGCTAACTAACCTCTAGACCACAACTAATTATCATTAGTCGACTATTAAACTATAACACAAGTTATTAGGTATCATTGTATTATTTGGGCATTATTTTGCATCACTATCTGGCCTCCTAATGGGAATATTCATTGGTTACTACATGGCACTGTATGGTTGTATTATTTGGTGGTGATATGTGGGTAATGCATTATTTTTTCAGTATACTAATCAGTTTTATTAAAAGGGATTGTCTGACCACGTTAAGATGTATTTAAAAGTAATGGAATTGTAATTGATGACTTATACTTTCACAGTCTATTTTATCTATAACAAGAGGGAATTCTCTACGTCTGGAGGAAAAAAAAAGGGATACTTTGGTGTTAGAGCAGGGAGACTGTGGAACTTTCTGCCAGAGGAAGTTATTGTGATGAACTCACTAAGGGTACATCCACAGGATAATTAAAATGTATTAGTTCAGCACGGTTTTCAACAAGCGTTTCACATGCTAGTTGCATGTGAATTTATGGCATTTTTTACTCACAGTTTACAGTCAGAAAAGAGTCCCAGTCATTTCTATGTGGTTTTGGATCCACATTAACCCCTTAATGACCACCCGCCATCTTTTGGCGGCGGGCATTTCAGGTCGTTCTTCTGCAGCGATGTCTTGGCATCACTGTTCCCAGCACAGTCTCTGCAAGCATGAAGGAATGGGGGGAAATCTCCGCTTCCCAGCACTTAATCCCTTGAGTGCCACAGTCAGTGACCGCGGCATAATCAAAGGGCTTTCCCCTGCTCTGTCGGGTGAGCGAGACTCTGGTGACCTGATGGTGCCCGGGGAATGGAGTAACCCCAGGGCTGTCTGTGTAAGAAGCCAGCAATCAGTGCAGACTGTGTGCTGCCCTGATTGCTGCATGTGTCCGACACAGATTATAATGTATTAGCATATACGAATATGCTAATACATTACTAAGTGTAAAAAAAAAGTAACACAGTTATCCCTTCATGAGATTTAAAAAAAAGTGAAAAACCAAAAATGTAGAAAAAAATTAAATAATGAAATAAAAATAAATATTTAATAAAAAATAACTGTGCATACATTACACACAAAATAAAACTACACATATTAGGTATCCACACGACCGTAATAACCTGTAGAATGCATCTAACAAGTTACTTAGTGTGAAATGTGAATGGTGTAAAAAAATTAAAAAGGAAAATTTGTGAAAATTTTTTAAACAATTCTGCAATAATTTATAAGTGAACTTAAACTATTCCCTCCAAAAGTACAACTTGTCCTGAATAAAACAAGGCCTCATAAAGCTGCGTCATTGAAAAAATAAAAAAAGTTACGACTGTCGAAACGCAAGGAGGCAAAAGCTAAAAAAAATGTTCTGGTCATTAAGTACTTTTCAGGCGTTCGGCTTAAGGTGTTAGAAACCACATATAAATATTATGTTAGCGTTTTTTAATAAGGTTTTTAAAAAGACCACAATACAGAGGGAAAAACTGATCATTAAAACATAACTTTTAATATGTGTGCATTATAAAAAGGACACAAGCACCATTCAAGCATCCATAATATGAGCAACCAAAATTCATAAAATAGACAAATAAGGGGAGGGACCAAAAGCAGATATCCCTACATAACCCTAGAAACAAAGGACTATTAAGCCCTAACCTAACAAAATACAGGAATATCGCTCTGATGAGGGCGGTCCTGATGCCTACATCTACTCCCAGGTATACTATTCTTACTCACCTTTGTGGATTCAGTAAGTACATATCTCTATATAGTCTACCTGGTGTTGCCTCCCTTATATCGTGGATTAGTCTTTTTTTGCTATTGCCCTTGATTTGGTCCATTCGCGCTCCAGATCATCCCCTGAGGCGTCTTTTTGGAGGGACGAAACATGTCTGAAACCGTAGGGCTTGTTTAGGGCTTTATATTCTAGGGTTAGGCTCCAGTCAGGACCGCCCTCATCAGGGCGATATTCCTGTATTTTGTTAGATTAGGGCTTAATAGTCCTTTGTTTCTAGGGTTATGTAGGGATATCTGCTTTTTGTCCCTCTCCTTATTTGTCTATTTTATGAATTTTGGTTGCTCATATTATGGATGCTTGAACGGTGCTTGTGTCCTTTTTATAATGCACACATATTAAAAGTTATGTTTTAATGAGCAGTTTTTCCCTCTGTATTGTGGTTGTCAGGATACGTTCGTCTGGGCAGCCTTCCACCTGTTTAGCACAACCAGTGTCGGACTGGGGGGTCTGGGGCCCACAGGGGAATTGATCTTGGGGGGCCCACCGTACTGTACATGAAAATATTACCGGCCTCTCGGACATAAATGCGCCCATTTTACCACATAATACAGTGTGCAAAACAGAACTGTATTGTGTAGTACAATAGCAAGAGAGTCACACATTTGTACGTCTAACATATCATAAAACACAGGCTAAGTAGCTCCATCCATATCCCCCTCCACCCACATACAATATCCCCCTCCACCCCCATACATATCCCCCTCCACCCACATACACTATCCCCCTCCACCCACATACACTATCCCCCTCCACCCACATACACTATCCCCCTCCACCACATACACTATCCCCCTCCACCCACATACAATATCCCCCTCCCCCCCACATACAAGATCCCCCTCCACCCACATACAATATCCCCCTCCACCCACATACAATATCCCCCTCCACCCACATACAAAAATCTCCCTCCACCCACATACAATATCCCCCTCCACCCACATACAAAACCCCCCACCACCCCCATACAATATCCCCCCCCCACCCCAATAAAATATCCTCCTCCACCCACATACAAATCCCCCCCCACCCCAAAAAAAACCCCCTACCCCCACATACAAACCCCCCCTCCCCCACATACAATATCCCCTCCCCCCACATACAATATCCCCCCCACCCACATACAATATCCCCCTCCACCCACATACAAATCCCCTCCCCCCCAAATACAATACCCCCCTCCATTTTTCCCCCTTGGGGTATGCACCTCCCACTCAAAAAATAAACCCCAGCAAAAAAGTAAAAGTCTAACCCTTCACGGGGTCAGGGGTTCCCTCACCTACAATAGGGAACATGTAACCTACAACACCACCATATAGAGACCCAAAAAGGTCAACCCCACTCAGGTCACACACTTTACAATATAAAAAATAATCCCTGAAATGAGGACCAGGGAGACGCTTATCGATGAGTCGTTCTTTTTCTTTTGATCTTTTTTTTCCCTTCTCTTCTGCACCCTTTCCGCACCCCCAAAGATGACTTGCCCCGGGCCACAACTCATCCCGGGAAAAAATTACACACAAAATCTTAGAATCCTAAATTTTCCAGCATTTCTTTACCTATTCCCACCCTGTACAAACTTCCCGGGGGGGAATGGTACAACCAAACTTAGAGCCTAGTACCTAAGGGTTGGAGGGTGGGAGGGGGCCCCGGGTAACTAGATAGGCCCTCTTTGGGTGGGATCCCCCCGCGGGATAAGTTGGTAGGCCCCCCCAGTTGGTTGGTGGTTCCCAGCCCTGGGGGGGAGGGAAAAAGATAAGCAGGTAGATAAGCAGCACAGTTAGGAAAGTAGATAGGCTACATTAGGTTGGGGGACCCAGTTATTTTGGCTGTAGTAGGGTTGGGATCCCAATTAGTTAGGCGTAGGTAGGGGTTTTCCCCCCTAAGGTAAGCTGTAGGGGAGTTAGGGGCCCTTTAAAAAGGGCAAGCAGTTAGGGACCCCCTTTAGGGAGTATACAGGAATTGGGGTCTCCTTTAGGTACTATAAGTTAGGGGTCCCTTTAGGTAGTATCAGGTATTTTGGGCCTCCTTTAGGACTATACAGTTAGGGGGCCCTTAGGAGTATACAGGTAGTTAGGGCCCCTTTAGCAGTGGCAGGAAGCAGGGCCCCCCCCTTTACTACTGTTAGGTAGTCAGAGCCCCCTTAGTATTTTTGATAGCCAGGGCCCCTTTAGTAGTTGGTCCACCCTGTAGGTAGTCTGGGCCCCCTTTGTAGCCAGGGCCCCCCTTTAAATTTCCAGGGCCCCCCATGTAGGTAGCAAGGACCCCCCCCTTGTATCGGCCCCCCTGTAGTAGCAGGGCCCCCCCCTTTGGTAGCAGGGGCCCCCCTTTATAGAGGCCCCCCCCTGTAGGAGCCAGGGCCCCCCAGTATTATTTCAGGGGCCCCCTATAGGGGCCAGGGCCCCTCTTGTACCGGCCCCCCCCCTTTAGCCAGGGGGCCCCCTTTTAGCCCGGGCCCCCCTTTTTACCAGGGCCCCCCTGTTCCAGGCCCCCCCCCATACCAGGCCCCTTTTGTAGCCAGACCCCTTTTTGTGGGGCCCGTCTCCCCTTTCTGAGCAGGGCCCCCCCCAGTATCAGGGCCCCCCTTGTAGCCAAGGACCCCCCCCTAAATTTTGTCAGGACCCCCCCTAGTAATCAGGACCCCCCCATACCGGGCCCCCCAAAGCCGGGCCCCCCTTGTAGTAGGGCCCCCTAAGGGAAGCCAGGGCCCCCCCCTTGTAGCCATCCCCCTTTTTTGTAGCCAGGCCCCCCCCTGTACCAGGCCCCCCCTTTTTTAGCCCCCGGACCCCTTTTTGTACCAGGACCCCCCTTTTAAAATTCAGGGCCCCCCCCCTAGTAGCAGGGCCCCCCTAGTAGTCAGGGCCCCCCCCTAGTATTTTCAGGGCCCCCCTTGTAAAATCCCCAGGGCCCCCCATGTAGCCCCTGCCCCCTTTTTAGCCGGCCCCCCCCCCCTAGTAGTCGGGCCCCCTTTTGTAGCCAGGGCCCTCCCCCCCGTGTAGCAAAGGGGCCCCCCCTTGAGCCCGGGGCCCCCCAGTAGCGGGCCCCCCTGTAGGTAGTCAGGGCCCCCCCTGTAGATAGCCAGGGCCCCCTGTAAAAAAAAAAGTCCCCGGGCCCCCCATGTAGGTACCAGGGCCCCCTAGTACAGGGCCCCCCTAGTACAGGCCCCCTTTTGTAGCAGGGCCCCCCTGTTTTTAGCCAGGGCCCCCTTTTGTAGCCAGGGCCCCCTTTTTTTAGCCAGGGCCCCCTTTTTTATCCAGGGCCCCCCCTTTTAGCCGGCCCCCCTCTAGTATCGGGGCCCCCCCCCAGTAGTCAGGGCCCCCCTTTTTTTACCCAGGGCCCCCTTTTTGTAGCCAGGACCCCCCCATACCAACCCCCTATAGTAGTCAGGGCCCCCGGTAGATAGCCAGGGGCCCCCCCGTATAAGCCAGGCCCCCCCTGTAGGTAGCCAGGGCCCCCCCCATAGTCAGGGGCCCCCCAGATCAGGGCCCCCTTTTTTTAGTCAGGCCCCCTTTTTGTAGCCAGGGCCCCCTTTTGTACCAGGGCCCCCTTTTGTACCAGGACCCCCTTTTGACCAGGGCCCCCCATCATAGCCAGGCCCCCCCCCAGTAGTCAGGCCCCCCCCCCCTAGTAGTCAGGGCCCCCCTTTTGGTAGCCACGGCCCCCTTTTGTAGCCAGGGCCCCCTTTTGAGCCGGCCCCCCTTTTAGCCACCCCCCTCTAGTATCGGGCCCCCCCTAGTATCAGGGCCCCCCCTTTTTGTACCAGGGGCCCCCCTTTTTGTAGCAGGGCCCCCCCTTTACCAGGCCCCCCCCTATTATCGGGGCCCCCCCAGTATCAGGGCCCCCCCCTTTTGTAGCCAGGGGCCCCCCTTTAGTTAACCAAGGCCCCCCTTGTAGCCAGGCCCCCCCTCTTAGTCAGGCCCCCCCCCCCATAGTCGGGGCCCCCCTTTTGTAGCCCGGGGCCCCCCTTTTTGTAGCCAGGGCCCCCCTCTTGTAGCCAGGCCCCCCCTCTAGTAGTCGGGGCCCGCCCTAGTAGTCAGGGCCCCCCTTTTTGTAGCCAGGGCCCCCTTTTTGTAGCCAGGGCCCCCTTTTGTAGCCAGGGCCCCCCCTGGTAGCCAGGGCCCCCCTAGTAGTCAGGGCCCCTGTGGGTAGTTTAAAAAAAATAAAACCACAAACAGCCACTTACCTGGCTCGGGCTCCTGCTCCGGCCGCTCCGAGGCTCCGTACTGCCGCCCTGCATAGGCGGCGCGGTGAAGTGACGTCACCGCGCCGCCTACGTCAGCAGTAGGGGCCGGCGCCCGGCAGGCTGAAGGCCTAGCGTCTTAAGCCTGCCGGGGAGATCAGCGCAGCGCCAGTGGCGCTGTGCTCCGCTGACACCGCGCAGCCCCGGGAGTCGGGGACATTAGTCCCCGGCTACCGGGCCCGGTCCTCTGGGCGCTCAGGGACCGCAGGCCCCGGGCGTTCCGGGACCGGATGCGCGGCCGGGCCCCGGGGAGCGACGGCACTGCCTCCGGGGCCCAACGCGGCTCGGGGGGGGGGGCCCACCAGGGGATTCCCCGGTCCCCCGGCGGCCCAGTCCGAGCCTGAGCACAACGACCTGCGAGGGTTAATAAGTCTATCATGGGACTACACCCTGGGAGAGTTGCTGCTCCTGAGCCAGGAGTGACAGCTCTCAGGCCCAAAATCGGAGGGCCCGATGCCGCACCAATCACTGCGGGGGCGGTGTCCCGACAGACTTCTTAAACCTCCTCATTCCCTCCAGGGTTTTGCCTGACAAAGGTTTTCCCTTGCCTGTTTCCTGTCGTTCCCGTTTGTTGTTTGTTCTCCTGGATTTCTGACCCCGGCTTGTGTCTTGACCTCGCTTGCTGCCTCTGATTTTGTACTGCGCTCCTGACCGTGTTTGGACCCCGGCTTGTTTCTGACTATTCTTCTGGCTTACGTTTTGGCATATATGTTCCCGTACGTTTAACGACCCGGACTGTTTGACACTGCGTTTTCCCTGACGGTCCTGCACTTAGCAGCGTAGAGGCTGTCGTCCAGTAGTGGACTGCCGCCTAGGGCAGCACGCCAAGTAGGCAGGGACAGTGGGCTGGGTGCAGTCAGGGCCCACTGCACCTCCCTTGACGTGACAGTTTGTCAGGCCACTATTTCGCTGCTCTCCCCGCACCATTTACCCCATGGCTGCATTAGTAGAGCAGATGCAGGGGCTTACCCACTTGGTCCAGGACCTAGCACTTATAGTGCAGCAGCAGGAGACCTCCCAGGGTACCCCTCCGGTTGGGAGTCCTTCGGCACCTCTCTCCCCATTAAGTGAACCCCAATCAATTACCCAGAGTTCGCAGGGACAGAAAGGCCTTTTTAGTGTTTAAGGAAGGATGCCGATTGTACTTTCGCCTCCGTCCACTTACCTCAGGTAATGAGGAGCAGAGGGTGGGAATTATTATGTCCCTACTCCAAGGGTCTCCCCAGGAATGGGCTTTCTCGCTACCCTTTGACTCGCCCGAGCTGTAATCCGTAGACCGCTTTTTTGACTCCTTGGGGCTTCTTATTGATGACCCTGATAGAGAAGCAGTGGCTGAGACGCAGCTCACCACTTTAAGACAGAGTATTGTTCAGAGTTCCAGCGTTGGTGTATTCCGTCGGGGTGGAATGACCCAGCCCTTAGGTGCCAGTTCAGATTGGGGCTAGCCGACCATGTAAAGGACATGTTGGTACCCTTATCCAACCCCTGGCACACTTGATAGGCTATGGCTTTGGCTGTTCGCCTGGATAGACGGTTTAGGGAGGGACGCCGGGAGAGGACATTTACTCCGTTACCCCATGTTACTCCGCTTCCCCGGTCAGGCACCTCCCCAGGACCCGCTCATGTTGAGATGCCCCCCGAGGAGCCTATGCAACTAGGAGCCTCATCTGCGGGCGCAGCCAGTGACCGCAGGATCTCACCTCGCATCCGGGAAGTGTGCCAAAAAGGAGAACCCAGCCAAAAACTCACGCCTAGATGACTCATGGAGGGTCACCTGGGTTTAACAGGTATTTTCCCATGGTGTCAAAAAAGTTGTTACTTCCAGTTAAGATTTCGTATTTTTCCAGGTCTAGTTCCGGGAAGGCCTTTGTGGATTCGGGATCAGCTTGCAACTTTGTGGACGCTTCATTTTTTAAGCGCCTGGGGCCTTCCCTGGACCCTCTACTGATTCCTTGCGGGTTGTGGCAATAGATTCTACCCCTTTGGGTCAAGGCAAGATCCAACATTGCACTCCTGACTTGAGATGCTGGTGGGATCTATGCACACTGAGAGGTGTATTCTGTTTGTCATGGAGGGCTTACCTGCTGACGTGGTGTTAGGGTTGCCCTGGCTTCAGAAGCACAACCCTGGAATTCTGGAGAATTGATTAGGTGGGGTAAGCAATGCACTAATAAATGTCTTCCGATCATCCTGGGTAATGTGGAGATTGAGCAGATTCCTGCCTTTATTCGCGACTTAGCGGTGGTTTTTTCCAAGACTCAGTCTGAGCAGTTACCACCGCATAGGTCCTATGATTGGCTATTAAAACTATTGCCGGGGGTGAGATTTCCTAAAGGCAGGATATACAAACTGTCGGGCCCCCGGAAGACTCCCCCATGAAGCATATTTTTGCAGAGAGTTTACAGAAGGGGTCATATCCGTCCTTCGGTGCCCCCTATGGGTGGGGGGTTCTTTTTGCGAAGAAAGAACATGGTAGTCTCCGTCCATCATTGATTACCGGGAACTCAAAGGTAACGGTTAAGAAACCAATATCCCTTACCTTGATTCCCGACCTGTTCAATCAAATTCAGGGGGCAAATGGTTCTCCAAACTGGATCTGAGAGGGGCTACAACCTTATTTGGATCAAGGAGGGGGGATGAATGGAAGACTGCATTTAATACGCCAGAGGGCCATTTTGAATATTTGGTTATGCCCTTCGGGTTGTGTAACGCTCCTGCGGTCTTCCAGAACCTTGTAAATGATTTTTCCGAATCTAATTGGCCCATTGTATGGTGTTTATCTGTCAACCCATCTAATTTTTTCGCAGAATTGGGTCTTTACACGTTAAACACTACGCAAGTTTTGCAGTTTCTAAGGGTAAATCATTTGTTTGCCAAACTTAAAAAATGTGTTTTCGGGGTTCAAGAGATACCGTTCCTGGATATATTTTGATTCCAAACTCATTTCCGTATGGATCCTGGAAAGGTCCAGGCAATTCTCGTTTGGGGTTCGCCCTTCCTCCCGAAAGCCTTACAGCGGTTTTTTAGGCTTTTCCAATTATTATCGAAAATGTATTCGTAATTTTTCTGTTCTCATCCGGCCATTAACTGATAGACTAAAAAGGGGGTTAATTTTAGTAACTGGCAACCGAGGCCTTAGAGGCTTTTGAAAAACTCAAGCAGTTTTTTTGTCGCAGCCCCAGTGTTGGGTTTAAGCTGATCATACCAAAACCCTTTCGTCGTTGAGGTAGACACTTCGGGGTTTTTGGGGCGGGGGCAGTGCTAAACTCAGGGATCGGCCGCCTTGACTAATCTCCGGCCATGTGCCTTCTTCTTTTCCCGTAAATTCTCCTCTGCCGAGGAATATGATGTTGGGAACCGAGAATTTTGGCAATTAAAAGGGCTTTTCGAGGAATGGCACCACTTCCTCGAGGGTGCCCAGCACCAAGTCACGGTCCTAACTGATCATAAGAACCTTACCTTTTTAGAGAGTGCTAAAAGGTTGAACCCTCGCCAGGCACGTTGGGCATTGTTCTTTACTCGATTTAACTTTGTGGTTACATACAGACCTGGGTCTAAGAATGTTAAGGCGACGCGTTGTCTAGAATTTTCTGTGCCAGTCACTCACCTCAGGATGATCCAGTACCCCATTTTACATAAATAATTGGTCATCTCTGTCATCTCCCCTGATTTAGCCACGGAGATCAAGACACACCAGGATATGAGACCTGTGGATTGTCCTGGTTCTAAGGTCTTTGTTCCCACTCAGTTTCGGGTACGACTATTAAAAGAATTACATGATTCAGTGCTATCTGGACATCCCCCGGGGTGTCCTGGCACAAAGAGAAATCATTCCCGAAATTACTGGTGGCCGTCATTGTCCCGTGATGTGGGGGCCTATGTAACAGCCTGCAACACCTGTGCTCGGGCAAAGATTCCCAGAACTCGCCCTCCTGGTGAACTTTGCCCTCTTCCTAAAACCAGATCGACCCCGGACTCATATTTCCATGGGTTTTATGACCGACTCTGCCTACCTCTGAGGGCAAGACGGGGCATTTGGGTATAGTGGATCGCTTTATAAGATGTGCCACTTGATCCCGTTAAAAGCGTTACCGTCATCTAAAAAGCTTGCGGAACTTTCCCTCAGACATATCGTAAAATTTTCATGGGCTTACCTGAAAATATTGTGTCTGATAGAGGAGTTCAATTGCTTCTTGTTTCTGGAGAGCTCTCTGTAAGGCTCTGGGTATCACCCTTTCTTTCTCCTCTGCTTTCCACCCAGAGACTAATGGGCAGACGGAGAGGGTGAATCAAACTGTTACGCAAAAACTCAGGTGTTTTGTCTCCGACCAGCAGGGAGACTGGGTGAAATACTTACCTTTGGTGGAATCCGCTATTAATAACTAGGATAGTAGTTCGTCTGGTGTTTCTCCGTTTTTCTGTAATTATGGCTTCCATCCTAGACGTGCCTCATTGTCTGGCGCTACTTCTGACCATAGTGGGGTGGATGTCATCGTTAACGATCTGTGCACAGTCTGGGCCCAAGTTCAGAAGAACTTGTCGAATGCCCAGAACATCCAGAAAGGGAAATATGATAAGAGGCGCCTTTGTACTGGAGGATTTAAGGTTGGGGATAAGGTTTGGCTGTCTACCCAGAATCTTCGTTTAAAGGTCCCCTCTGGTAAGCTTACGCCGCACTTTGTAGGTCCTTCTGTTTAAATTTTTGGGGGTGATTAATCCAGTGGCCTACCGTCTTAAATTACCCTCTGGATTCCGGATACATAATGTATTTCACCGGTCGCTCCTGAAGAGATACGTTCCATCCGCTATCCCACCTGCTAAACGGCCTCCTCCCGTTAGAATTAAGGGGGAGTTAGAGTATGAGGTGGCCCGAACCATTGACTCTCGCAGAGTACAAAGGTCGTTGCAATACCTGGTCCAGTGGAAGGGTTATGGTCCTGAGGAGAGGTCGTGGGTTCCCGCTAATTCGATTCATGCTGATTCCCTCATCAAGGAATTCCACGACGCTCACCCAGAGAGACCCGGACCAGATAAGGGTCCAGTGGCCCCTCCTAAAAGGGGGGGTACTGTCAGGATACATTCGTCTGGGCAGCCTTCCACCGGTTTAGCACAACGACCTACGAGGGTTAATAAGTCTATCCTGGGACTACACCTTGGGAGAATTGCTGCTCCTGAGCCAGGAGTGACAGCTCTCAGGACCAATCGGAGGGCCCGGATGCCGCACCAATCAGCTGCAGGGGCGGTGTCCGGGCAGACATCTTAAACCTCCTCATTCCCTCCAGGCTTTGCCTGACAAAGGTGTTCCCTTGCTGTTTCCTGTCGGTCCCGTTTGTTGCTGTTCTCCTGGATTTCTGACCCCGGTTTGTTTCTTGACCTCGCTTGCTGCCTCTGATTTTGTACTGCGCTCCTGACCGTGTTTGGACGCCGGCTTGTTTCTGACTATTCTTCTGGCTTACGTTTTGGCACATACGTTTCCGCACTTAGCAGCGTAGGGGCTGTCGTCCAGTTGGGGTCTGCCGCCTAGGGCAGCACGCCAAGTAGGCAGGGACAGTGGGCTGGGTGGCAGTCAACTTCTTACTCAACTATATTTGAGAAATATTTGGCTTAACAAGGTTTTTAGCAATCCCCATTGACATCAGTAGTAAATTTCCATGCGTTTTCCGCGTGGAATACTACCAAAGAATGAACATATATGAACTACAACACTTTTTCTACTAAAGGCAATGGGAATGGTTTGCTTTCGGTTGAAGATAAGTATTTCGAGCTTGAATCCGTGTGGATTCCAACTTGAGATACTCGTCGTTTGGACATAGCCTAAAGGAATTGCCTGAATGCATTTCTATAGTGCAATAATCTAACAAGTTATAGTGACGAGGATTCTGAAGAAGGGTTGTTGATCCAGGGAATTATTACAATTGCCAGATTGGAGTCGGGATTTTTTCTCTAAAATGAGGACAATTGGCTCCTACCTCTTTTTTTTTTTTTTTGCCTTTTTGTGGATCAGCATGGTAGGATAACAGGCTGAACTGGATTGACATGTCTTTTTTAGCCTATAGTATGTTTCTACTATTGCTGCTCTTATGTCCTATGAACACCAATCCTAATTCGCTATAGGTGATGCAGAGACAGAGAGACTAAGATAAAAAGTCAGTCCCCTTCATATATGTCTCGGACACAAAGAGGGGGGAACTTTCTTTCTGTGCAACAATTGGAGGGTATTGTAGTATTGAAAGCATATTACAACTTCAAATACATAAAAACTACTTTTCGTGAGGCTAAACAACCCTTTCAGGTCTCTGAAATACATTGTCATTCCTCCGTGCCACAATGACATATCAGAAGATAACAAAAAGTGGAATTCCTGTTTAAATATTTCATAACACAATACATTAAGAGGCCATTGACTAATGATGGTAATTAAAATAATATTAGAGTCTACAAACATTTCTAACCGCACAAATTCTGGTCCACAGCTCTCATGGCATTCCTGTTTGATCTGAAAGCCTTGGTAGATATGATGTCTATTGGAACCTTGCTGGCCTATACCTTGGTGTCTTCTTGTGTCTTGATACTGAGGTAAAGTAATCATGTATACAAATGTTTTTTATTATAAGAATTTATATGATTTTTTTTAAATTTCATTTTTTAATTTTATAATTGCAGGTATCAGATACAAACTGAAATTAGTCCAATGACTAATGGAAACAGTCAAGAAGCTAATGGTAACATACCTTCAGCTATTAGGCCAGCACGGTCTTCCATACTGGTAACACGGAGCATACTAGCTTTAAGTTAGTGTTCTTTATGTTTTTATTATGGATAAATGTAAATTTTGCAAATAATCAGAATGGAGTATTACTGTTAGCTATCAGAGACAAGATACAACCTATGGAGTAACATGGGCTAGTATGATTAAAGAGAACCTGTCACAGTGATCATGCAATCTGATTTGCAGGAACTGAGCAGATTGATTTATAGTTTTGTTTGAGAAGATTCAGTAAAACTTCTTGTTTGTTCATTTGTTCATGCTTATTCTACGCTAAGAAGCCCAACAGTGATTGACAGCTGTCTCTGTATACACACTCATACCAGGAAGGCTGTCAATCACTGATAATACCGCCCACTGGACTCTTTAACCCCAAATCAGCAGTAAATGTAACAAACAAACAATTCTTTTTGATGAATATTTCCCTACAAAACTATTTAGCAATCCATTCAGCTCCTCCTGCTTTATAACATGCTGCAGGCGAATCAGATTGCATGATCCCTATGACGGGTTCCCTTTAGAGTCTTTATCCACCTTGACAGTGATTTGTTCCAAATGCATCTACATAAAAAAAAATAATTAAATAGAAAACATGAATCCAGCACTACAGTACTAAAGCTCCTATACTAACTCACTTTTAAAAACCTGCTCCATCCGCTCATCTGTTACGCTTTGCTGCAGCCAATCAATAGCCTTGGCAATCACGTACTGTTCATACAGATAGAGACTGATGAGGCCCATGATGGCTTGTAGCATCACACAACAGATATTTTTTTCCTTTCAATTTAATTTAATTCCTCCAAACAAGCAGATCATGTTTTAAAAGTAATGGCCAACTATTTAAAAACATTTGATTGTTAAGCAAGGAATAAGCCACAGATTAAAAGTATATTAAAATGGGTCAAACATGCAGAAGCTCTGCAGAATTAAAGCTGCGCAAATAAACTTGTGCTAAATCTGTGACAAAATTCATAGCAAATGGTGCAGATTTTAATGTATATGTATTATTTTATATTATATATTTAATGTATATTGTATTATTATATATATACACACACTAAAACCCGACTATTAAAAAATAAAATAATACATATACATTAAAATCCAAACTAAGAAATCTTTTTCTTCCAAGTTTGGCAATACCCAATATGTGGGTGTAAACTGCTGTTTGGGCGCATGGTAGGGTGTACAAAGGAGGCAGCGCTATTTGGCTTTTGGTGGGTACCATGTCATATTTGCAAAGCCCTTAAAGTTCCAGAACAGGTGGAACCTTCCAGAAGTTGCCCATTTTGGAATCAACACCCCTCATGGATCTTATCTACTGGTGCATCATATATATATCTAGATAATTATAAATATATATATATTATATATATACACACACACACACACACTAAAATCTGACTCTTAAAAATAAAATAATGCTTATACATTAAAATCCAAACTAAGAAATCTGCACCAGCTGATAAAGCTGGCTGAATTTTAGCAGGGGGCATCACTACTAAAACCTGACTCTTAGATAAATACATATATATATATATATATATGTATATATATATATATATATATTATATATATATATATATATATATATATAATATACTAATATATATATAAAATATGTATTTATCTTAAGAGTCAGGTTTTAGTAGTGATACCCCCTGCTAAAATTCAGCCAGCTTTATCAGCTGGTGCAGATTTTTTAGTTTGGATTTTAATGTATAAGCATTATTTTACTTTTAAGAGTCAGATTTTAGTGTGTGTGTGTGTGTATATATATATAGTGGAAATTTGCTTACCGAAATTTATTTTTCCTGGAGTCCGTAGGCAGCACACCAATGGATTACGTCCCCTAGGTACAACTGGAGAGAACAGTTAAACAAGCAGTAATTGAACAAATTTAATCACTTAGGTTTGCCCTATAAAGCCTGGCGGGGACCCACCGCACACCAGTATTTTAAGTAGCAATGAAGGAAATTAATCTGGGTGGGAAAGCTGTGCTGCCTCCGGACTCCAGGAAAAAGAAATTTCCGGTAAGCAAATTTTCCCACTTTCCTGATCGTCCTACGGCACACCCATTGGATTTAAAAAGCAATTTTAAGAGGGTGGGACCTCCGAAGCTTTCTTAGTATTGATTCACCAAAAGTTGAACATTCTGCAGAGAGGACGTCCAAAACCTGTAATGTTTTACAAATGTATGTTGGTGTAAAACCATGTTGCGGCCTTACAAATTTGATCTAAAGGCACTTGCCCAAATTCCGCCAGGATGTCGCAGTGGATCTGGTGGAAGGAGCTTGAGATGAAGGGGTGAATCTTGACCTAGAATACTGAAAACATTCTTTTATGACCTCTTTAATCCAGCAGACCAGAGTAGCCTTGCCGGGTTTGTGACCTTTTCTATTGCAATGAAATTGTAGGAACAATGCTTCATCCAACCTGAGTAATTGATAGCTTGTAGATAATTGAGCACCGCTCTTCTTACATCCAGTGTGTGCAACATCTGTTGTTTTTTTGTCCACTGGATGTGGAAAGAACACCGGCAGAACCATCTTTTGGTTAATGTTAGATGTTGAAGTCACTTTTGGAAAAAAACCCTGGCATAGTGCGCAGAATAAGAAAATTTTCTGTTGGTCTCTCAGATATGGTTCTCTACAAGAGAGAGCTTGAAGTTCCCCTAACCTTTTTGCTAAGGAAATGGACACTAAGAAAAGTGTTTTAAGTGATATATATTTGAGACTAGATTGTAGCATGGGCTCAAAGGGTGGACGGTTAAGGCCTTCAAACAAGTGATAAGTCCCATGATGGTATGGGATTATTCACCATCGGTTTTAAGATTTCTGACTGCTTTGAAGAATTTCTGACCAGTGATTGGTTTAAAAAACTTTGATTCCAGGCTGAGCATTGATTGCTGTGAAGTGGACCTCAATGTTTTGGGTATTTGAGGACTTTATTAAAGCCTTCCTGAAGAAACTGTAGTACAGAAGATAGCGAGTCAGCAGAGACTTCGTTAGAGGAGCACCAGCCTTTGTAGATTCCCCCAAATTTTCTGTTTATAAACGGATATAGTTGAAAGGTTTTCCCTAGCAGCCAAAAGGGTTTTAAACTCCCTCGTCTGAGAAACCAGACTGTTGTAAGTTTTTCCCGCCAGCTCCCAGGCCGTCAGATGGAGTTTGTGCACTTGAGGTTTAGAACATGCCGTCTGAGATAGAGGTGTCCTGCTGAGGCTGGTAGTTTCCAGAATCTGCCTCTCGATAGTAAACAATACGAGAGAGAACCGGCCCCCGGCGGGCCAGAAGGGAATAATCGCTTTGACCTCGGTTTTTCTCGTCCAGAATCTTCCGGATGGACTCTTGGGATCTAGGGGAAGGGGAAAGGAAATACAAAAATTAATTTGTTTCTCCAACTGATTGACAACCCATCTATTGTACGGGGGACCCCTGGAGTGGGAGAGGAGCAAAAGTGTTTTGTTTTTGCATTGTCTGTAGTTGCCATGGCATCCAGGTCGGGTTTTCCCATTTTTGCAAAGTAAATTTGTCTGAAGATTTTGGGGTTTAGACTCCATTCTCCAGGGTGCAGGAAGTTTCGGCTGAGCCAATCCGCTGTCACATTGAGAGAGCCTCGAATGTGCACTGCTGAGATATTGTAGAGATTTTATTCCGCCCATATCATAAGCTCCTGCTTTCCCCTGGAAAGAGAGGGGCTTCTGGTGCCCCCTTGTTTGTTTAGGTAGTAAACCGATCCCCAAATTGTCTGTTGTACGAGGACATTCTGGTTGAATAGGAGGGGGCTGAAAAATGGTACAGAGCTAACTTGATGGCTCTCAGTTCCATTAGGTTGGAAGTTTAGCCTCTGTTCCTGAGGAGACCACAATTTGCTGAACCCAGGGGGCCTTTTACATGGGCACCCCAGCCCAAAGAGGATGAAATCCGTGGTGAGACTACCTGCTGGTGATGAGTCAAGGGTTCCCCCTTGCCTCAGTCTGTTCGTGTCTAACCACCATATCAGGTCTCTCTGTTGTACGCACTCAAAGACATGCGGGTGTCTAGGGAATGCGGTTTCTGTTCCAGGAGGGACAAGATGTTGGCCTGAAGGGAACGAATATGAGCTTTGGCCCAGGTACCGCACGATGGTGGATGTCAGCTGACCCAACACTTTCATCGCTGAGGCGAACAGTGATTTTAGGGACTGATATCAAGTGACTGACCCCTAAGATGACCTTCTCCCTCCTCTCTGGTTACAGTGTGATTGTCATTTGGCGAGAATTGATTATGAATCCTAGAAATTGTATTTTTTTGTACTGGGAAAGTTGAGATTTTTGTCTGTTGATCAGAAAACATGGTTCTTGAGAGTCTGTAAAGCCAGCTGGAGGTGGAGAAGGAGATCTTCTCTGGATGGAGCTAGCACCAGCCAATCGTCAAAGGTATGGGATTACTGTTAAACCCCTGAAGACGGAGAGCTGCTTGAGAGAACCACTGATATTTTGTGAATACTCTGGGGCTGATGAGATTCCGAATGGGAGACATTTGAATTGGAAATGAAGGAGACCTGACTTGGTCTGTATGGCTACTCTTAAGTATTTCTTGTGACTTTCCAGGATGGGAATATGGAGATATGCATCGGTGAGATCTACTGATGCCATAAAACTACCGTCTTGCAAAAATAGATAGGACCGTTTCGAAATTGTCTCCATCTTGAATCTTTTCTTTATGAGAAATTTGTTGAGAAAAGTTAGATCTGTCACAAGACGAAATTTGTTCCCTGCTTTCGGGACCTGAAATATCCTGGAATATACTCCCTGGAATTGCTGATGAGGGAAAGGGAAACTTTCTCTAATTGCACCTTTCTGAATGAATTCTTGGACGAGGTGAAGGAGTTTTGGGATTGAATGGTTTATCATGAACTGTCTGGAGGAAGCTCCCGGAATTCTATAGAGTAGCCCTTCAGAATGTGGGGGATACCCAGGTATCTGAGGAAGTCTGAGGACCAAGTGGAATAGAAAAGACTCGCCTCCCTCCAACCTGAGTCCTTGTTCTGGCGTCAAAGGTCCCTTGATTTCTGGTCACCCAGCTTCTTCCTGTACCAGGCAGCATCCTGGCGGGGCTTAAACCTTCTTTGTCTTTCGTGAAGCCTGGTATTCTTTTTAAACCTTGGTGACCTCCTTGGATAGAACCGAAAGGATCTAGGGTTAGGTTTCCTCTTTGTCTGTGGAAAGACATGCCCTTTACCTTCCCTGAGGGATTCCAGTATTTCATCAAGTTGAGACCCAAAAAAGACTGTTTGGTTGGAAAGGTAAATTGAAGAAATGTTTTTTGGATGGAATGTCTCCAGCCATTGTTTTAATTTCCCTAAGGCTCTCCTTGCCCGCAGTTGATTTTTGCAAGAGACCTAGAGGAAAATTTTATGACATCTAAGGGAGAATCGCACAAAAATTCGCTGCATCCTTTATTAGAGGCATTTTCTCCAGGATCTCTTCCCTTGAGACCCCAATCTTGCAGGATCTTGGTTAACTGGCTGAGCCAAATACGTAAGGACCTGGGTAAAGGTATGGATGCCAAAGCTATTTTACATGCTGCTGCAGAGGAAGCATAAGACCTTTTAATAAAGCTCTCTGCTTTCCTGTCCATGGGGTCTAACAACATAGAGGAATCCTCAGAAGGAAATACTGATTTTTTAGAGAGCTTTGCTACTGCTAAAACCACTTTAGGTACTGTTTTTCCACTCGCAGGTTACTGGGGATCCCATTGTATGTGCTCCTGAATCTAGCTCCTGAGTCCAGCCGTTTAAACGGTTTAGACCACTCATGTTGAGCAGTCCAGTCTTATATTACCCCATAGGGCCCCTGACTTTTGGAAAAGCCCTTTATTTTAGACAATTTTGTGAAAGTAAAAGAAGCCCTTTTCTTTGCTTTATCTACAGGATCTTTACCAGATTCCATGTTTTTTTTTAACCGATCTTACTAACTGCGGTAATTTGTCTCTCTTTAGGAGATACAAATCGTCCGATTCCTCAGAATCATAATCATTATCATCATAATCCTCAGGAACATATTCCCTTTAAGATATAGTAACTGTCACCAGATTGGGAGGGGGGGTAAAGGTGAGATGTGGAGGCTTAGCTGCCGGCTTGTTTGTGTTATATTCCTGAGTGGCTCTAAAAATCTTGAAAAGTTTCAGAGAAGCTGTTTCCTTAAACCAGGAGAGGAAGGTTCTAGCCTCAACTGTAAGGAACCTTCCCCTTCAGGAGAAGAACATAAGTGCATATATTTTGAGGCACATTCATCTGGGATGGGCTGATTGCATCTAACACACAGTCTGTGCTTGGATTTTCTCTTCCTTTTCCCACTATCCGCTCTGAAGGTGGATATCTAAGGGTTAATGCAAAGACATAGTTAGAATTGCATTCTCAGTAAGCGCCAATGCTAAAGACGCATATAAACAGTCCTCACTACACAGAAAAGGGTCTGTTAAGAAACATAGTAAGGGGGAATATAGCAGCCTCTTTAATCCTGCACAGAGCTGCAGGTGAAAGCATGCAGCAGGCAGATATGCACACACCAAGCTCACTATAAACCCCTTTTTTTTTTTCTTTTTTTTTTGCAGGAAGGTTCTGTTTAGCACAGAAATGGTTAACTTCACAGATCAGCAGAGGGGCATATAGCAGCCTCTTATATACAGCACAGATCAGCAGAGGGGCATATAGCAGCCTCTTATATACAGCACAGATCAGCAGAGGGGCATATAGCAGCCTCTTATATACAGCACAGATCCGCAGAGGGGCATATAGCAGCCTCTTATATACAGCACAGCTCAGCAGAGGGGCATATAGCAGCCTCTTATATACAGCACAGTTCAGCAGAGGCATATAGCAGCCTTTTTATATACAGCACAGCTCAGCAAGGGGCATATAGCAGCCTCTTATATACAGTCACAGTTCGCCAAGGGGGATAAGCAGCCTCTTATATACAGCACAGTTTAGCAGAGGGCATATAGCAGCCTCTTATATACAGTACAGATCAGCAGCCCTTTTTACAGCATTAAAGGATAAGCAAAACCATTTATATACAGTAATCGAACAATTACAGCATATACCCTCAAAGCTTACCTTGAGGTTGTGCTGTTTGGAAAAACCTTGGGAAATGCTGTGTTGGCCAAATTTCAAGCCCCAGGTGTACAGCGAGGTCCCTTTCCATTACAGCAGCTCGCAAGCATGCAGGAAAGCTTCAGCAAGGATCGCCGCATGCTTAGGCGTCTTATCCAGAGGGGCAAAAGTCAGAAGTGCCAGGTCCCACGTCAACGCTGAGGGGGAGGCAAGGCTAGGTACAGGCTCCACATCTAGCCAAGGCACTTCTGGACACCAAGCTCCCTTACAAGGGAGCAACACAACACACATGTTTGTTCGGATGAACAACGGCCACATGTATGTTCTTTGGGACGAGGGACCGAGAACGCTCTCAGTATACAGCCCGGAATATGAATTTGGTCTTAGACGAATGATCACACAGGGCAACGATAGACCTGTCTCTTCTAAGTCCTGAGAGATAAAAAAATACTGGTGTGCGGTGCTTCCAGCCAGGCTTTATAGGGCAACACCTAAGTGATTAATTAGTTAAATTACTGATTGTTCAACTGTCTCTCCTAGTTGTACCTAGGGGGATGTAATCCCAATGGTGTGCTGCCGTAGGACAATCAGGAAATATATATATATATATATATATATATATATATATATATATATATATATAATAATATATATATATATATATATATATCTTAAGAGTCAGATTTTAGTAATGATACCCCTGCTAAAATTTAGCCGGCTTTATGCACTGTTGGCCGGAACCAGAGTTTAATCTGGTCGCAGCCAATTGATCGCTAACATGCCGTGGTTAGTTGTGACTGCATTTAAGAGGAATGACAGAGGAAAGGGACTCCATCTGTCTACATTGGCACCTGCTGCAAGATTGTGAGGTGCCGATGGCTGCCATTACAACCGAGAAGCTTAACAAAGGCTTCCAGGTTGTTTGTGACGCCACCATAACCAGCCGTGCATGGGGTGATTGACAATTTAGTAATACAGTGTAGCACCAGAATGTACTGCACTGTATTACACCAGCGATTTAACAATTTTTGAGTGTAGGGCCCTATGGGAACAAGTCAAGAAAGTATACAAAAAAAAAAAAAAGTAAAAAGTGAAAAAAAATTCCCCACACACAAAGTGGTACCAAATCATGCATAAAGATTGTTTCACATTTAAAATACCGTATTTTTTGGACTATAAGGCGCACTGGATTATAAGGCGCATTATCAATGAGCGCCTGCTAAGTCGTCTTGGTTCATATATAAGGCGCACTGGATTATAAGGCGCGGCGCATTAAATGAAACAAAGCTCAGGCCGCAAGCCAAGCTTCATTCAACACTTTCACAAAAACTCTCAACTTGTAAAGTTGTAACAAAAGTCAATACATGTACATATCTCCGTGCCGTATCGCAAAATACGTGTCACACTTAGTGAGGCTTTTTTGCAACTGATTTGCAACTGATTTCGGAACATATTTACATTGGAAATCCGACGTGAATCAGTTCTGAAATCAGCTGCGTGAACATATCCTTAGTGACATTAAGGCCGTGTTCACACGGCTTATTCCCGACGGATTTGTGAGCCGTATTGAGCTCACAAATCCGCCGTGAATAAGGGGCGGGACGGGGGCGGGGCCAGAGCACGGCGGGGGCGCCGCTCCCGGCCCCATAGACAATGCATTGTTTACGGCGCGTTTGCGCCGTAAATAATGTGCATGTCACTTTCTCCCCCCGCAGCGGATTCACCGAGCGGGGAGGAGCGACGGAATCCACTGTTCTCTATGAGAGCAGTGGATTACCGTAATGACAGGGACGGATTGGCGCCGTACTGAAGCGCAAATCCGGCGCGGAGTACGGCGCCAATCCGTCCCCAAATAAGCCGTGTGAACGAGGCCTTATTTGCAACTGATTTGTAACTGATTTCGGAACGTATATACTATTGTAAATCAGTTGTAAATCAGTTGCAAATCAGTTACAAATCAGTGTCACTAAATTAGCTGTACCTAATACGTTCTGAACAAAACCTAAAAACCCAAGTGAAGAATTGATTCATATATAAGGCGCATCGGACTATAAGGCGCACTTTCGATTTCTGAGAAAATCATAGGCTTTTATGTGCGCCTTATAGTCCGAAAAATACGGTAAACCTTTTTTTTTAAAGTGTTATAACATAAAAAACTATAGAAATTGTGTATCGCAGTCATTGTATCACACCACAGAGTAAAACTAACATGTCATTTACACTGGACAGTGAGCACTGTAAAAAATAAAAAAACTACCAGGATTGCTGTTGTTTTTCATTCTGCCTTCCACAAAAAAATAAAAGGGGATCAAAAGTCATGTATCCCCCTAACATTGTACCAATGAAAACATCAGCTCATTCTGTTGAAAACACAAGTCCAGTGTCAGACTGGAGGGTCTGGGGCCCACAGGGGAGTTGATAAAAATGTACATGAAAATATTACCGGCCTCTCGGACATAAATGCGCCCATTTTACCACATAATACAGTGTGCAAAACAGAACTGTATTGTGTAGTACAATGTAGTCACACATTTGTCAGTCTAACATATCAGACACAGGGCTAAGTAGCTCCATCAATATCCCCCATCAGCCCACATACAATAACTCCCACCTATAGCCCACATACAATATCTCCCTCCAATAGTCCACATACAATATCCCCCTCCACGTTTCGCTTGGTCACACAATTCCCCAACTTCTAAAATAAACACCAGCAAGAAAGTAAAAGTGTAACTCCTATCACAGGCTCAGGTGTTCCCTAACTCTTACAATCAGGGACACATGTAAGCTGCCACTATACTAACGCCAATATAACCTACAACACCGCCATACAGAGACCACATAGAGGTCAGACACCAGCTCAGGTATAACCTACAACACCGCCATATAGAGACCACATAGGGGACAGACACCAGCTCAGGTAAAACCTACAACACCACCATATAGAGACCAAATAAAGGTCAGACACCAGCTCAGGTATAACCTACAACATCACCATATAGAGACCACATAGAGGTCAGACACCAGCTCAGGTATAACCTACAACAACACACTATAGAGACCACATAGGGGTTCGACACCAGCTCAGGTATAACCTACAACACCGCCATATAGAGACCACATAGGGGTTCGACACCAGCTCAGGTCACATCACATTACAGTGAATACAGCACTGATCCAACATAGAAGTAAAATAATCCCTGACATCCAGGGACTCACTGGAGACGTCTTATCTGATGAGTTGTTCTCTTCTCATGAGTCGTTCTTATTCCCTTTTCTTCTGCATCCGTTCCACACCGCCATGATGACTTGTCCCAGCCACCACTCATCCCTGCAAAAAATTACACACAAATATCTTAGAATCCTCAATTTTCCAGCATCTCTTTACCTATTCCCACCTCTGTACAAACTTCCCAGGGGTGGGAGAGCGGGTACAAGCCATAACATAGAGGTCTACTATCCTAAGGGGTTGGAAGGTGGGGAGAGGACTAACCCCCTGGAGATAATACTACAACTATGGGCTGCTCCCCTCTCAATTATATCACCAGGTAGGTAGGCAAGACCCTAGGTAGGTAGGCAAATGGGCAAGGCCCCAGATAACTAGATAGGCCCTCGTTAGGTAGGTAGATCCCCGCTGGATAAGTTGGAAGCCCGGCCCCAGGTAGGTTGGTGGGTACCTAGCCACGGGTGGGTAGGTAAACAGCCCCCAGTTAGATAAGCAGGCCCCAGTTAGGCAAGTTGATAGGCTACAGTTAGGTTGGTGGACCCCAGTTAGGTAGGCTGTAGGTAGGTGTTGGTGAGTCCCAATTAGTTAGGCTGTAGGTAGGTGGTTCCCCCAGTTAGGTAAGCTGTAGGTAGTTAGGGTCCCCTTTATATAGGCTACAAGCAGTTAGGGACCCCCTTTAGGTAGTGTACAGGCAGTTAGGGCTTCCCTTGAAGTAGTATACAGGCAGTTAGGGGTCTCTTTTAGGTAGTATACAGGCAGTTAAGGCCTCCTTTAGGTAGTATACAGGCAGTTAGGGGTCTCTTTAAGGTAGTATACAGGTAGTTAGGGGCCTCCTTTAGCTAGTGTGCAGGAAGTCAGGGCCCACCCTTTAGCTACTGTGTAGGTAGTCAGGGCCCTCTTTAGTATTTAGGTAGTCAGGGCTCCCCTTTATGTAGCCAGGGCCCCTCTTTATGTAGTCAGGGCCCCCTTAGTTAGTCAGGGCCCCCTTAGTCAGGGCCTTTAGTATTTAGGTAGCCAGGGCCCCCTTTATGTAGCCAGGGCCCCCATAGTTAGTCAGGGCCCCCATAGTTAGTCAGGGCCCCCCTTTATGTAGCCAGGGCCCCCCTTTATGTAGCCAGGGACCCCCTTAGTTAGTCAGGGCCTCCCTTTATGTAGTCAGGGCCCCCGTAGTTAGTCAGGGCCCCCATAGTCAGGGTCTTTAGTATTTAGGTAGTCATGGCCCCCTGTAGGTAGCCAGGGCCCCCTTTAGGTAGCCAGGGCCCCCTTTAGATAGTCAGGGCTCCCCTTTAGATAGCCAGGTCCCCCCTTTAGATAGCCAGGGCCCCCCTTTATGTAGCCAGGGCCCCCCTTTAGATAGTCAGTGCCCCCCTTTATGTAGTCAGGGCTCCCCTTTAGATAGTCAGGGCTACCCTTTATGTCACCATGGCCCCCCTTTAGATAGTCTGTGCCCCCCTTTATGTAGTCAGGGCTCCCCTTTAGATAGCCAGGGCCCCACTTTGTTAGTCAGGGCCCTCCTTTATGTAGCCAGGGCCCCCCCCTTTCTTATTCAGTGCCCTCTTTATTAGTTAGGGCCCCCTTTGTAGTCAGGGCCCCCTTTTGTAGCCAGGGCCCCCCTTTATGTAGCCAGGGCCCCCCTTTATGTAGCCAGGGCCCCCCTTTAGATAGTCAGGGCCCCCCTTTATGTAGCCATGGCCCCCCTTTAGATAGCCAGGGCCCCCCTTTGTTAGTCAGGGCCCTCCTTTATGTAGCCAGGCCGCCCCCCTTTGTAGTCAGGGTCCCCCTTTATTAGTCAGGGTCCCCCTTTAGATAGCCAGGGCCCCCCTTTAGATAGTCAGGGCCCCCCTTTAGATAGCCAGGGCCCCCCTTTGTTAGTCAGGGCCCTCCTTTATGTAGCCAGGGCCCCCCCTTTGTAGTCAGGGCCCTCCTTTATGTAGCCAGTGCCCCCCTTTATTTAGTCAGGGCCCCCCTTTATTAGTCAGGGCCCCCCCTTTGTAGTCAGGGCCCCCCTTTGTAGTCAGGGCCCCCTTTATTAGTCAGGGCCCCCTTTATTAGTCAGGGCCCCCTTTATTAGTCAGGGCCCCCTTTATTAGTCAGGGCCCCCCTTTATTAGTCAGGGCCTCCTTTATTAGTCAGGGCCCCCTTTATTAGTCAGGGCCCCCTTTATTAGTCAGGGCCCCCTTTATTAGTCAGCTTCCCCTTTATTGTTTTAAAAAACAAAACAAAAACAAAAAACAGCCACTTACCTGGCTCCGGCTCCCGGATCCGAGCTCACTGTCTTCTTTCTGCAGCCCTGCATAGGCGAGCGGTGAAGATGAACGTACACGCTGCCGCCTACGTCAGCATGTATGGCTTAGCGTCTTCAATGCCAGGTGATCAGCGGAGCGCAGCGCTATGTGCACTAGTCTCCGTACACGCGCAGCTCCTGGGTTGGGACATTACGTCCCAACTCCCGGGCCGTGTCTCATGAGCACTCGGGAGTAAGCCCGGGCGTTACAAGACGATGACGGCGGCCGGCCCAGGAGCGCGTTCTGCCTCCTACGCCCCAGCGGCTCGTGGGCCAACGTGGGATTCATGATCCCCGTGGCCATTCCGAGCCTGCACAAGCCTTACACGTTTGATACAATAAAATTTAAAAGTATGTCTGACAGAATTATACGATATAAAAACACAATTTTTTTCAATAGCATTTTGATTTGCATAAAAGTAATTTAAAACAAAAATAAAAAATCTATAAACTGTTCGTTGTAATATAGCATAGTAATAGGCAAAGGTGCAAATGAAACGCCAAACCAACCAATGGTGGGATTGTTGCTTTTTTCCCCCTCCATTTTTATGGCCCAATGCTAAAAAAAACCCATGGAACGTCTGTGCAGCCAAAATACACAATACACCCTAGATGAGATCCATGAGGGGTGTTGATTCCAAAATAGGGTGACTTCTGGAAGATTAGACCTGTTCTGGTACTTTAAGGGTTTTACAAATGCGACCTTGTACCCACCAAAAGCCAAATAGCGCTCCCTCCTTTGTACACCCTGCCATGAGCCGAAACAGCAGTTTACACCCACATATTGGGTATTGCCGAACGTGGAAGAAAATGTGTAACATATTTTGGGGTGTTTTTTCAGTATTCCTTGTGAAAATAAAACATTTTCAGATAAAACTACATATTAGAATAAATTTAATTTTCCATTTTCATAGCTTAACGCTAAAAAAATCTGCTGAACACCTGTGGTGTCGATATACTCAGTACAACCCTGCATATATTCATTAAAGGGGTTTTCCGGGACTTTTTATTTGTTATAGAACTCACAACTTAATTATATTGAACTTTGTAATTGATACTCATTAAAAATTATTTACCTATTCTGCTTTGCCAAACCAGGCAGAAAGCCCTTTACTCGCCTTCTTCCTACACACCATGTGAGGTCCATTGATCACATGGGACGTTTCATCATCACTCAGTAGGTGTGCTTTGAAGCCAGGCTCACCCACTACCCTTGTAGTGGGTGTGACCTGAGCGGAGAAGATCTGGCTGCCTCTAGTGACTCATCAGTCTCTATGTATACAGAGGTGCTGTCAGGAATGTAATCATTCAAGTACAGAGCTGGAGAGGAACAGTGTTATACACATACAGTGATAACTATGTATCCATACTGACTCATCACTACTAGAATCTAGCTGCCTTCATTATTGTGCACTGTCTTTACCTCTTCTGATAATAGAAAATAGTCAGAAGACTTGCATTGTTTGATTGGCTGAATGTGCATTAGGACCTCTGAGATTATACAGCAGCAGTCAGAAAAAAAAGTCTGCCTACTTCTCTTTTATATAGTAGTGGTGCCGGGGTAAAGCTTTATGAGACACTGCCCTGTGTGCAGGAACGATGCCACATCCCCTACAGCAGGCACACAGTTTTCTCATGATTCAAAACTAATTGTACCTGAGGGGAGCTCCCTCAACCTCTGGGCCCCATAACAGTCGCTAGGGCTGGTAGTCACGCCCATGGTTGAATATGTCAGTACAGAAAGGACGGTCTTATGTGGTCAGTCCTGAATTCTGGGGTTCAAGAGACTCTCCCCATGGGTAACTTCTAGCTAAATCCCTAATTGTTGTGCTGCTAGTAGGACATAAGGAAATTGTTGATTATTCAATGTTAATCTTTTTTCCCTTGGGGATGTTCTCACGACGTATTGTAATGCATATAGGTACATGCTGCATAACGGATTCATTACTCTGTTGAAATTATGCGCTTGCAAATGCATTATTTCAATTAGTGCCCAAAACAAACATCTGCCTCCTGTCTTTAATCATTGCATGGCGCACATATGACTAAGGCCGTGTTCACACGGCTTAAAATGGGCCGTATTTCGGTCCGTAATTACACACCGAAGTGCGCAAATTACGGGCTGAAAACGGCCCATTCATTACAGTAATCCACAGTTCTCATAGAGAACTATGGATTACGTCTCCTCTCCCTGCTCGGCGAATACGCCGAGGGGGGAGATAATTCACATGTCACTTTCTAGCGGCGTATACGCGCCGCTAGCAGTGATTCTCTGTGGGCCGGCGAAGTGCCGGCCCCCCGCTCACTCCCCCGCTCCCACCCCCGGCCACACGGCGTAACTGCGGGGCGTAATTACGCCCCGCAGTTAAGCCGTGTGAACATAGCCTAAGGCTATGTTCACACGGCTTATTTCGGGACGTATTTACGGACGTATTTACGTCCGCAAATACGTCCCGAAATATGTTTCAAATAATGAACACTTAGAGTAGCATTGATTCCAATGTAAAAAACGCCTCGTCATTCACACGAGGCGTATTTGCGGGCGGAAATACGTCCGTAACTACGATCGTCAAATTAAGTCCCCCGTCACTTATTGAGGTGTATTTTGCAACATAAATCCCCATAGTAAAGAATGGGGAATGTATTTACGATGCGAAATACGCACCACACTTTGTGACATGTATTTGAAACGTATTTCGGGACGTATTTGTGGACGTAAATACGTCTGTAAATACGCCCCGAAATAAGCCGTGTAAACATAGCCTAATAGAATTGACAGCAATTCTTTTCAGGCACACGCAGAAATACGAGAGGAAAATACACGTTGTCTGAATGACGGCGTGTATATTACATTACAGTCTATAAGAAGTGTACTTGAACATTGTTTTGGCCGTATTTCTGCACAAAATACGCTCAAAATGTGTCGTGTGAACACACCCCTAGTCCTAATTGCAGAACAGGTTCCCACTCCCCACGCTCTATTAGTAATTGATTGCTTTATAAAAAAATCAAGGGTTCAGCTGGGGGATTAACTGATTAATTCTCATTAAAAGTTGTATCTGTACTACTCTAGTTCACAGGGGTGGGAAACTGTTCTGTGTAAAACGATATACACACTAGGGCACAGTGTGAACCCCAATTTTTTTTTTAAGGGCACTGTATTTAAAATCCATATGTACTGGCCCCTAACCCATGGCTGCAGAGAAGAACGATTGTAAGTGGCTTTCTTGTTGAACTCTGGGGGAAAGATAATACCATATGATCTACAGATAACTTTAATTTTTTTCCAGCATTTCTAATCTGTGTAACGAGTGTGGCATCCACCGCAGGATCAGAGTATTTGCTGTCTGGTACAATATGGTATATTATCCTGCTGGCTCTGGCTCTCTTTGGAATAGCAACACTCACAATCTTCATCTGGAGGCAACCGCAGAATCAGAGTAAAGCAACTTTCATGGTAAGTTTAACCCCTTCCTGACAGACGGTCATAATAATATGGCTCTAATTTTTTTTTTTTTGCTATTTGCCTTATGAAAGCCATAAATTTTTTATTATTCCGCCTACATAGCCATACGAGGGATTTTATTTTGCGGGACAGGCTGTACTTTCTAGTGGTGTTATTTATATTACTATACAGTATACTAGAGAACGGCAAAAAAATTCTAAGTGGGGCAAAATGTGGAAAAAAAAACGTACTTGCGCCATGTTTGCGGAAGGTTTTGTTTTTAGGGAGTTTATTTTTTTGGTAAAAATTGATGTATTATCTTTTCTACAGGTTGTTACGCACCCAGAAATACCAAAATTGGGGTTTTCCGTTATGTTTTGGTACCGTAAAAAAATTCCAAAAATTTTTATTTTTAAAATTTCACTGCGGCCCCAATTTTGTGCGACCAATAATTTTTTGTACAAACACCTACGGAGCAGTGAGGTGGAATTTTTGCGGGCAGATGTGTACATTTTAAGCAGCACTTTGAAATGGATGGATTTTTTGATTATTTTATTTCAAATTTTTTTGACGTGAAATTACCCAAAAAATCAATTTTGGCGTTTGGAATTTTTTTTTCTTCTAGTGTTCAGCAAGGGGAAAATTTTATTTTATATTTTTATAGATGGGGATTTTTTGGGACAAGGCAAAATACCAAAATTGTAATTTTTTTTTTTATTTTATTGTTTTTATTTGTAAAATGGGGAAAGGGGGTGATTTTAAAAATTTTAATCTTTTTTTTTTTACTTAAAAAATTTATTTATTTTTTTTACTTTAACTTTGTCCCCCTATGGTCTGACCACTAGGGGGCGCGATCGTTAAAACAGCCTAATCATTGCATAGACAATGCATTAGACGTACCAAGATGGGGGGTTTCCCCACTTCCGTCTGCGGGGGAAGTGGGCAAACAGGAACATGGCAGCGACAGGCCTTTACAAAGGGTTGCTGCCCTGTTAGCCCTTCGGTCGGTGACTTATCCTGATTCCCGACGGGCTGAAAAACGGTGCCAGCACCGCTTTTTTTAGTCATTTCAGGGGCCGGGCCCTCTTTGCCGCCCGTGATGGTTAAACAGCGCAGGTGGGGGACGCCGCCCGCCGCGCTAAAAACCGCCCGGGGGTTAGCTGCATTTTTCCCAACCCTGCGGCGTTAAGCGGGATCGTGCCGCGATCCCTTAAAGCCCTTCCGCATGCTACTCATACATCATAGGTCGGTAAGGGGTTAAGGGTGAATTCATGGCAGATTTGTCTACTACTGCAAATTGGTTCTACTCATCTAACTGGGATTGTTCATGCAGTGAACACATGGGGGCAGATTTATCAAAATTGTGTAACTCTTAGGGCCTCATGTATGACGACTGGCTAGGTCTAAGACCTTCCTTGTTTCCCATAGCAACCAGTCAGAGCGCCCCTTTCATTTAATATATTGCCCTAAAAAATGAAAGGGGAGCTCTGATTATTTGGGAAGGGCAACAAAGAAAGTCTTATACCTAGACAGTTTTCAAACATGTCCCCCTTAGGGGCCATTTACACGGCAAGTGACAAATACCGGTCGGTTTATGCGACAGGGGCCGCGGAGGTGGTGGCTTTTCTCCGCAATGAGCGGACAAAAACCCTCCCCCTTTACATTGAGATGCACATAGTCCGTCCGGAAACCGGACGGAAGATTGTGCATGCTCTATGCATTTCGGGCGGCCCGCGGGCGAATAACCCGTGCAGTGGGGACTGCTGCACGGGTTTTCCATAGCGCTCCGTTTCGCTCATTTTCGACCAGTTTTTTTTAGGCGGTCTGAAAAAGCGCTATCCGCCTGAAAAAACGTCCGAAAACCCGTGCAGTGGGGACATGGCCTTAGTGTAAAGTCAGATTAGGCAGTTTTACAATGCGCCACCGTTATCGTAGTGTTGATAAATCTGGCACAGGTTAGAACTGTCCAGTCTAACATTAAATCTTTTATTTTTTTGGCTTATTTTATGCCACTAACTGCGCCAAAATGCCACACAATACGAAATGCCTCATTTGTCGGACGAGGCGCGGAAATATCTAGAAACACATATTAAATATGGTGTCATTCACTATTTTTGCCCCAAATTGTGCCTTGATAAATTTGCACCATAGACGTCTGCAAACAGTTGCCGCAATTTCTGCAATAAATCTGCTGGGTGTTACTCCCATATATTATGTTATGGTGTCAGTAAGGGAGTAGGGAATGGGCCCACTCACAGCTTTGGATCTGCCACGATCAGATATATGGCTTCATAATCATAGATGCTGGAGTAAATGCAACCACAGAATCGAAGGAACTAAGAAAAGTTGCAGCACACCATTTTTATCCCCAGTCGAGTCCTCCTTTTAAAGAGTACCTATCACCTTACACCAAGACACAAAAATTGATAGTAGATGAAATTATAAGACTTTTTTCCAATACATGTCATTAGCAAATCAGAGGGTTTACCTCATTATTACAGGGAAGCAGGTTTTAATTTCACTTTGTAACTCAGGAGATCCTTATCATGCTGTGGGAGATACCAACTGTGCAGGGGGAGCTGCTTGTACAGGGTGATCTCAGTCTCTCACTACATACAGCACAGCAGGCAAAGCACACTGAGGAGATAGTGTGACAGGGTTTACCTGTTGCTTCAGCCCCCTCCTCCATGGCACACAGGCATCTATATTACACTGCTGCTGGTGTGCACATGATGTAGACTTACAGGCTCTCCCTGCACAGTGGACTCTCCCAGCTCAGAAACCTAGAACTGTCAACACAGTGATCCATTAAGCTGTCATGTGCCGACTTCGCCCGACTTCAGAGCTGTTTTAAAGGGCTAGCGTTTTTATAAAAACTGAATTACAGGTGAAGTGCTTTGATTTTGCTAATGAAGCATATTTGAGAAAGTGTTTGTATTTAGTTACTTCATGAGATTTCTCTGAAGGTGATAGGTACTCTTTAAGGAGATAGCGGGGTGCTGACCAGGGAAGTCTTAAGAGCATTATAGGCCCCCAGACAAAACACTGCACTGGGCCCTGTCCAAGCACATGACATACCACAGGCCACACCTCTAACCATACCCAGCTATGTCTCCATAGCAAGCCACGCCTCTAACCATACCCAGGTACGACACCATACCCCGATATGACACCATTGGAGGCCATGCCTCTAACCATACCCAGATACGGCACCATAGCAGGCCATACCTCTAACCACCCTCACTCTTAATTATGCTAAGTTTCCTTCAGCACAACAGGGCAAAAAGAGCTGCTTTTAATCAGAACAGAGCATAGCTGGGAACCACATGCCCTATAAAGGAACTAATGCATTGTAATTAATTCATCCACGCCAGTGCTTGGCATCTCCAGAGCTGCTGGTTTGTTTCTGTATTTTCGCAAAAAGATTTATTTATAGAAAAATATACTTCATATATATATATATATATATTATATAACTCCATACAGATAGCTATAAGACAATTTTCTGTGTATGATACCTCTAAATGATGGTTATACAGTTACCAAATTATACCGCTATGCAATGATTAAAATCATCACCATCGCTATGACTATCTAGAGCCTCTATGCTCATGGTGCCCTTGGGCAACTGCCTTGTGTGCCCAATGGATAAGACAGCCATGGTGCTGAACGGTTGTCATAGCAGCTGGGGCCTTATCTTACTACTCCTATTACAGTTCCATCTATTAAAATAGAACATTAATTATCCTGTGAATTAACCTAAAAATGCCTGAACCTTTACACATCGGGCCCTATTTATCAAATCTGTCTGATGGTAAGACTGTTGTTGTTGCTCAAAGAAATGAAAGCTGAGCTCTGATTGGTTTTTATGGGCAAAACAGACCACTTCACAGTTAGTGGGCCTAATTTATCAAAACTGTCTATTTAAAAAAAAAATAAAAAATACTTTCAAAACTGCATGAAAATATAAATCTAGATACAATATATAAGCAAGAAGGAAGCCAAAAACAGGGACCTCATGAAGCACTTAGCCGTAAAATACTAGGTGCCTTCAGTTATGTAGCCGATTATCTCTCTCACTAAAATTGGTGTTTTCTTGCTTTTTGAAGTTGTTACAAAAAAAACAATGTTTTATCCTCAATTGGGAAAACCACAGTTCACTTTATTAACTAGGTAGATTTATATAGATTTTAAACTAAAGTCGATTTACCATCTCATATCTATAGCAAATGCCATAAGTGTGTGGCAGGTTTGAGTATTACAGGTGGAACCCCCAAAACTCCATTTAAAATGGAGAAGTGGCTGTATTTATGCGATTACGCTTCTTTAACTTAAATGGGAGTTGAGAGTAGCCAAGAGGTTGGCATAGTCACTGAACGGCTAGTTTTGGGGGAGGAGGGGGGCAATTTTTGATTTACAGTTGAATCCAGAAGTTTACATACTCTATATAAAGAGACACATATGCATGTTTTTCTCACTATCTGACATGAAATCAGAATAAACCTTACCTGTTTTAGGTCAATTAGAATTACCAAAGTTATTTATATTTGCCAAATACCAGAATAATGATATAGAGAATTTTTTAAGGCATTTTTTTATTACTTTCTGCAAAGCCAAAATTTTACATACATTTCATTAGTATTTGATAGCATTGTCCTTAAACTGTATGACTTGGGTCAGACATTTTGGATATCATTCCACAAGCTTCTCATAATAGTTAGTAGGAATTTTGGTCCATTCCTCCTGACAGAACTGGTGTAACTGAGCCATGTTTGTAGGTCGCCTTTTCAGCTTTGCCCATACATTTTCAATAGGCTTGAGATCAGGGCTTTGTGATGGCCACTCCAAAACATTGACTTGGTTATCCTTAAGCCACTTTGTAACAAGTTTGGCAGTATGCCTGGGGTCATTGTCCATTTGGAAGACTCATTTCCTCCAAGCTTTAACTTCCTGGCTGATATCTGGGGATGTTGCTTCAGTATTGCCACATTATCTTCTTTCCTCATGATGCCATTTATTTTGTGACGTGCACCAGTCCCTTCTGCAGCAAAACACCACCACAACATGATGCTGCCATCCCTGTGTTTCACAGTTGGGATGGTGTTCTTAAGCTTCCAAGCTTCTCCCTTTTTCCTCCCAATGTAGCAAAAATGTAGGTCCTCTGTGCATTTGCAAACATTAAGCTGGCTTCTATGTTTCTTTTGGAGTAATGGCCTCTTCCTGGTAGAGTGGCCTTTCAGCCCATATTGATACAATACTCATTTCACTGTGAATAATGACACAATCTTACCAGCTTCTGCCAGCATCTTCCCAAGGTATTTTGCTTTTGTTCTTGGGTTGATATGCACATGTCAGACTAAAGCTCATTCATCACTGAGACAAAGAACCCATCTCCTTCCTGAGCAGTACGATAGCTGGACATCTTGTTTGTACTTGCATATAACTGTTTGTACAGATGAATGAGGCACCTTCAGGTATTGCACTCAAGGATGATCCAGACTTGTGCAAGTCCACAAATCTCTTCCTGATATCTTGACTGATTTGTTTAGACTTTCCCATGACGTTACACACAGCAGCAGTATGTTTCTGGTGGGAATTAAAATACACAATTGTGTCTCTAATTAACAGAAGCTTCCAAAGACATGACATCATCATTTGAGCTGTACCAAATTGATTAAAGGTATAGTAATCCTAGCATATGTGAACCTTTGACTTTGCAGAATAGGATGAAAATGCCTTAAAAATTCTCTCGCATTATTTTGTCATTTGGCAAATAAAAATAATTTTGGGAATCCTAATTGACCTAAACCAGTAAAGGTTTATTCTGGTTTCATGTCAGATAGTGAGAAAAACATGCATGTGTGTCTTTTTATATAGTGTATGTAAACTTCTGATTTCAACTGTAGGTTATTGCAGATCTTTTCAATATACCATAAAATGCCGGATCGGAAAACTTCTTTGATGTTAAGTTCACACAATGTTTGGTGTATACACCAATTGTGTCTACAAGAAGCAAATGTGTGTCAAAGGCGTCTAATCATCTCGTATTATTGCATCAAGTGAAGTCAACTACACTTTTTGATAATATTGTATGTTAAAGTGGGCTGTTTCAGAGCCACAAGCCGCTTCAGATTCATGCATGTAGTCTTAGGCTGGTCAGCCTATGGCTAGTTTTATGGCAGTGTTAGCATATAAACTCTGTTGACACACTCTCAAGCTACCAGAAATCAGACTTATTATCATCCCTGCTGTCAGATACGACAGAGCAGAGAGAAGGGGAGAGCAGGAGAGTAACCAGAGTAACCTGTGTGCTGATAATCTAGGACTTATCTTATCAACAAAACCCAAAAAAATAAAGTAATATATTTGGAAAGCATCTTGAATTTCTGGTCCTTACATGTTTAAAGCTAATCTTTGTAGTGAGACAAGCTCTTTAATTAAATAGTGATTAGAAGCTGCAGTCGACTGTACATGTACCTACCACAATTCTTTTATAAGTTTTAGGATATGTTCACATGGCTTAAACTGGGACGTATTTCACGCCATACTGCGCTAAATATGGAGTGAAATACGTCCCACTCATTATGGTAATCCACAGTTCTCAGAGAACTATGGATAACGTCTCCCCACTCGGACAATACGCCATGTGGGGAGATAAGTGACATGTAAATTACTAGCGGCGAATACGTGCCGCTCGTAATGAATGCCTATGGGGCCGACGGGTTGCAGGCCCACTCGCGCAAGCTCCCGAAATTACACCGTGTGAACATAGCCTTAGGATAAACGTATAATCAAGGGGATACCAGGATTGTAACATTGATTGGAAACAAATATACATCTCCATTTTATGTACAATTGTATCAAGAAATTGTGTTGTACTCAGGCATCCTGCAGAGTAGAATTTTATATTTGTCTCCCTCCAGGTTCCATGTCTGCCATTTCTCCCTGTACTTAGCATCTTTGTTAACATATACCTGATGGTCCAATTAAGTGCTGACACTTGGCTTCGATACGCTGTCTGGATGGTTCTTGGTAAGTTGAATGTTCTATAGTCCCATGAAGAAAATAATTTACCACAAAGGTAGATATCCAATAGCGATTAAAGGGATATATTACCATGCAGTTTCAGAGCTCCGCCAGCTTTAGATTCACACATCCTGGTCAGGCTTGTGTCTATAGCAGTGATTGGCATACCAGCTCTGCTGTCCTGTTACGGTATGTTCATACAGCGGCACATACTGTACTCAATACACCACAGCACATATTTATAAAGTTCTATTACGAAGTGGCATGTCAATTCTTTTACCCAGCCTGTATTGTACGCCAGGGAAAACAGCAGGCAATCATAGCTCAATTACCATATTTGCATGGCATACTTCAGTGCAATTACATTTATAATGTGTACTTTAAAAGGCTAGAGAGCTCGAAAGAGTGAAAGCTCCTCAATTAGTTAACAAAACCTATTGCTAGAGATAAGACTCTGCATGAGATGACTCACCATGGTCAGACTGACAGCAGTGAGCAGGGAGAGGTGGTTGGTAACCAGAGAAACTTGTATGCTTTAAGAATATGTTCACCTGGTGAAATATTTTCAGTGCGTACTGTGAACAAGTTAGTTGCGTTGTTGAAATTACATGCTTGCACCTGTGTAATTTCAAGGACAAATTTCTGCCTCCTAAACACCTGAAATTCACACGTCTTCTTTTTAGGCACATACAGTATGCCCAGCAAAATTTGTAAAATATAGGTCATATGAATGATGGCATGTATTTTACACTGCGGTCTAAGATGTTTAGAATATCATTGTATGCATATTTTGTCACCTATTTCAGTGCAAAATGTGTTGACATACCCTTAAAAGGAAAAAAAAAAATAGATTTTTTTTATCAAAGCAAAAACAAAACAATGTACTTAATGGTCTTCATTTACTTTTCTGTATATGTTACAAACTAATCACTGGTGAGAAAACCCCTTTAGAGACATAATTTACAAAGTAGTGAATCAAATCCATCTTAACACCTCGCAACAAATAACCCATTACTAACTTAACTTTTCACATCTCTTGTAGGTTTCGTTATATATTTTGGCTATGGAATCCACCACAGCGTTGAGAGGTTGAACATGCCGATTACAGTCACACAGATGACAGATGCCGGCTCAGAAGAAATGGGATCAAAAGCTCAGTTTTTTGATGTTCAGCTTAGTTAACAATTACCCCTCTTTTGCCATGAATGACCATCCCTGCTAAAGCTGGATTTTTTGTGTAATAAATATATTATGAACCTTAGAGATAGTGCTACCAGATCACCCAAAGCGTGGAGTACAGCCATGGTGATGGCCAAATGCCTTCTCATAATAGACATTTATCATCTACGAACAGGATAGGTGAGATCTAGCTGGACCATCCCACCATTTGAACCTCTAAAATAACTAAAACAGGAACCCCAACACCCCCACCTCAACCATTCTTGCTCAGTGAGGTAGCATTAAGTTACATATTTAGCATGGTTGGAAAAAGACATTTGTACATCTAGTTCAACCAAGCCTGGGGAGAAATGTGGATGAACAGAGGGGTACAGGTAATTTGTTAGTTTTGTATCCACTACCGATGACGAATTTGGAACCATAAGGCACGAGTCTCCTCTAAAGGAATATTTCATTCCCGATCTAAAGTTGCCAGATTGGACGTACATTTTAATAAACATTTTATACGACTCCACAATCTCTATAGTTCCCCCAACATCACTGAGGCGATAGAGGATCACTGCATAAACAAATGGATCCTGCATCAGTTGGGTACAGTGGTAATAATGGGTGGCTTCTATGACCACGATATTAACTGGATTCACTGTTCTGCTTCAGCTTACAGGATAATTTTATGGGGGAGTTTGTGGAGGATCCCACTAGAGGTGATGCTCTGTTGGTTCTGGTCATCTATAACAAATCAGAACTAGTTGAAGCGGTCACTGTTTCTAAAAAATCTTGGTAATAGCGGTCACAATATTAATTTTACTGAAGAAAAAAAAAAAAAAGAAACAGAGGAGGGCAAAAACATTTAATTTTAAAAGGGCCAATTTCCCTCTCCTGAGGGCCGCACTACAGGACAAAGTGATGTAGAAGTCAAATGCGAGGGCTTTAAATACACTCTGGGAAAATTTATAGCAAAATGTATTTCTATAGGAAATGGTAAAGGTGACTAAAACTAAACCCAATTTGGCTCCTACCTTCTGTTAAAAGAATAAAACCGGCTTTAAAAAAAAAAAAATTCAGAGGGGTCAGTATTTGCCTTTGAAAAATTACAAAGCTTAACAGCTTGTAAAAAACAAAAAAGCAGCTAAAATACAAAATGAAGAGCAGGTGGCCAAGGACAGCAAGACAAACCCCAAGAAATTCTTTAAATATATAAATGCCAAGGAGCCAAACTCAGAGCCTGTAGGACCCTTAAATATCAGTAATGGGGAGCTGGTCACTGGGGATCAGGAGAAGGCAGAGCTACTAAATAAGTTCTTTAGCTCTATTTATACCAATGAGGAGAAAGCTGCTGATGTGAAAGGGCCCAGTGTGGATGTTGGTGGTCAGTACTAGTGTTAGATTTAATCAAGAACAGTGTGAAAAAACAAAAACAAAAAACCTAGAGTCGATTTTGAAGAAAATATTTGATCCGATCGTCAACTCCCATTAAAGTCAATGCAAAGTGAAAATGGCGCAGCAATAGTGATTATCTGGTTTTACTGGAAAAAAAAAAATTGAACAAAAAAAAAACAAAAACTCAATCTTGATAAAAATCAAGACTAGTTAGTCCTAATGGGGTGGTGCTAGAGCCGATGGCCGTTGGCCAAGTGTGAATGCAGGCGGTACCAGTACTGTTAATCCACCAACTAATACAATAAATTGACGGTGTGTAGAAATGTTCCAAGACCAGTTAAACTGAATGTCACCAAGGCTCCAGGCCTGGACAGCATACACACAAGAGTTCTTAAAGAGCTCTGCTCAGTTACTTTTGTACATGATATTTAAAGAAGGTCTGGTGACTTATAGTGCCAGGAGACTGGCACATGGCAAATGTGGTTCCCATCTTCAAAAAAGGCTCCAAGTCTTGCCCAGGTAGTTGTAGACCAGTAAGTTTGATGTCCGTTGTGGGAAAACTGTTTGAGGGGCTCATAGGAGACTATATACAGGAATATGTGGCTGAATATATTACAAGTGATTGCCAGAATGGTTTACTAAGGTCAGAAGTTGTCAGACCAACCTGATCTGTTTTTTATGAAGAGGTGAGTAGAAGTCTGGCTAGCAGGATGGCTGTGGATAGTGTTTTTTAGATGTTGCAATGGCATTTAACACTGTCCTTCAAGTGTTTATTGGGTAAATTAAAATCTATTGCATTAGAATAAGTGTTGATTGCTTTAATTGAGATCATAAAAAAAAAAAAAAAAAAGATTTTCTTCGAAAGTCAACTCTTAAAATCGATCCCCATTAAAGTCAATGCAAAGTGAAAATGGCATGTTCTCTAAACAAAGGAGATAAGTGTAGAGGGCTTCAGAGACCAGATTAAACTATACATTACATCTCCTGCTCTCATGTCACTGCGGTTAGAGCTGGTAATATGGAGCTGCAATGCTAGATCATGGCTATAGAACCACCCACAGTCCAACCATGAAGAAAGAGCTTCTGATGCTACCAGTGGCTCAGAGCCTGTAGTGTGACAGCCCTTCAATCATGTCTATAGCTGTCTTTTGGCACCCATGAGAACACTTAGTGTGACCACAGAAAGCTGCTGTTCATGACAATGAGCAATTTGCGAGACATGAACACAATTTTGTGGGATCATGACCTCAAACTGACACCGAGCAGTAAGTCTTGGAACCAATGGAGTCCTTAATTGTCATGGTAGGGAGAATGCCACAGCTTACTGTCCCCATCAAAATCCCCTACCACCTCAACTGTGTAGTCATCTACCAGGTGATGACAGCACCTCCCCATCTGATCAGTTAGGAAGAGTGAGTGAGTGTGGTTGAAGAGGGATGCCCAGATCAAAACCAGTTATGTAGAAAGCTGGACAAATGTCTAGAAAGTGGTAGATTGTCTCAGGACTAGACACTTCCAGGAGGTAAAGGAACGCGCCGGACCGCCGCCCCCCCCCGGCCCCTAGGGGAGGCGCGGCATGACCCGGCACGCTGGGCGCATATTGATGCGCTGGGCGGGCGCGGAGGCGTGGCGTGGGCGGGGCAGAAGTGGCGAGGTCCGGGAGACCTCCCCTTCCGCCCTGTAACTCAGTCACGCGGCGCGAGGCAAACAGTGAGGACGCCCGTGCCCTGCGCTCGTCGGCAAAATGGCGGACGAGCACGTGGAGCTACTGCGGCAGCTCATCGCTGCGAGAGGCGCTGACTGGGTGCGGGCTGCGGCCCAGGAGGCAGCCGGGGCCGCGGCGCCGGCACCCGAAAATGAGGACTGCAGCGGGGGGAGAAGGAGGAGGAGGGCTCGACCACCGCAAAGGTTGAGCCCCGAAAGCACCCCCAGGACTCGCCGTCGCCAGGGGAGCCCCTCTCGGGACCCTCCGGGCCAGACGGGCACGCGTCAGGCGGTGGGTCGTGCCCCCCGGCTCGGGAGGAATCCAGGTAGGCCGGCGAGCCCTGCGGGGGGCAGCGGGCTTGTGGGCCAGCCTGGCTCTAGGCCTGCTGCTGCCCCTAGTCGTCGCTTGAGGTCCGTGGTCGCGGTGCCCCCACCTGGTGATGTGCCGGCCAGGGGGCAGACAGGCAGCAGACGGCATCTCGGAGGTGCCCGCGCTCACCAGGGAGTGCGGGGCGGATGAGCGATATGGACGGGTGGCGGACGGCTGGCCCTGGCGGTTCTGACAACGAGGAGGCAGGATCACTGCCGCAGTCTTGGCAGTCACCAGTCCGTTCCCAACGGCCTGCGCCGGTCGGCCTCCCCCTCTGGGGGTTAGATGGCTTGGACCCGGGCCGGAGGGCAGCAGCGGAGGATCCGAGAGGCTTCAGGAACGACGGGCAAGATTCCAGGATGACGGCTGGTGGGTTCACAGCCCCCACGCAGCCTGGTGAGTGTTTGTCCTTGTCATGCTCTTTTTTCCTTCAATTGCGGGTTTAGGGCGG